>CAUJRU010004432.1:0-17123 GCA_963277665.1 Viscum album | reverse complement strand
AATAATTATTGCATCACCGTTGTGTAATAATTTAAGGTAATTATTTATTCCCTAAAAATTAAAAATAAATTACCATGATGAAGATAAATATTTTATATTTAATAATACTATTTATGGTCAAATATATCTTCTGGATAACCACATATTAAAAATTTTATACTTATTAAAAATAATAGTGTGACATGTTTGGATTTTCTTTAAATAAAATACTACAGGGGACTTAATGACAACCAAGTGGCTCCAAAAGGTCATAAATTCCACCCACATATGATTATAATCAAATCATAATCATCCAATATAATTTGGAAAAGTTTTATAGTCATTTTATAATCCTTATCATATATTTTTTACCATTATTTACCCGATTTACCCTTAATTTTGATTACAAAAATTATTAAGGTTACTATTCATATTTACCAAAAAATAAAAGGGGTATATTTAATAAATTTATAACTAATAATTCCAAATATGTAATCCATTTTTTAAAATTAAAATAACATAAGTTGAATAATTTAATTTAATATTAAACTGGAAAATGCAATGAAAAACAGTTTTTTCGAAAAATTCACCTTTTAAGTATAAATTTTTTTATACTAAATTCATGTATAAAATTAATTTCAAAGAAAAAAATTATATTATTTACAATAAAAAGGAACTAATTATAGTTTAAAACTAATCCAAAATAGAATTTTAATTTATAAATGCTTTAAAAAATACAGTTTCAATGTAAATCAATATTTTTAACTATTCATTAAAATTTCAAACTTTTTAGAAAATTCTCAAAAATTCAGTCTAAGATAATTTTGACATGATTAATTTATAAATGAAGTTTATTTTTTTTAAATAAATTTTATTAAAGTTTCAAAATTAATTATATTTATTTTCTCATAGAAATAAATAAAATCATTTTTTGAAGAAAACATATTTTTGAAGAATAAAATGACTTTACTAAATAACTATGTTTTTATTTCCTAATAATTAATTTATTTCATAATATGTTTATTCTTATTCATAGCCACAACTTTAATTTCTAGTATATAATGGTCATGTTAAAATAATAATATTTTAACAGTATATCACAATTCATTTAAACTCGGTGTTGCATGCAACACAAGTGAATGAAGAAATCAAATTATTTAAAAAGAAATATTTCATAAATTCTTTTTGGGGTGTTACACCCTTATCCCCTTATGAAAATTTACCCTTGAAATTTCATTTTAAAAATTAAGGTGAAAATAAGTGATGGTACCTCTCCTTCATCGCTTCCTCCAATCCCCATATTGACTCTTTGTATTTGTGGTTCTATCATAGTACTTTAACTAGGTGAGTGGTCTTGTTGCATATAACTTTATCTCTATAGTCCAAGATATTATTCAGCTTCTCCTAATAAGAAAATTCATTTTCCAACTGTACCACCTCTGAATTCAGTACATGTGAGGGATCTGGTATGTACTTTCTCAAGAGGGATATATGGAATACATCATATACTTGAGAAATGGTTGGTGGAAGTAGTAGTTGATATTACATAGCTCCGATGAGATAAAAGATATCAAAGGGGATGATGTACCTGGGAATTAACTTTTCCTTCTTTCCAAATCTCATGACTCTCTTCCATTAATATATGTGAAGAAGTACCTTATCTCCTACCTCAAACTCTAAGTCTAATCGATGATTGTATGAATAGATCTTCTATCAACTTTGGGAAACCCTAATATGATAATAAATGGACTTTACATTTTCTACCATTTACTCAAACATTTTAGGTCCTAGAATATTACATTCTCTAACTTCATCCCAATATAAAGGTGTTTTATATCTCTTCCCATAAAGGGATTCATATGGAAACTTTTGGATGCTTGAGTAGAAACTATTATTTCAAGAGAACTAGACTAGTGGAATATGTTGTTCTCATCCTACTTTTAAGTACACTGAGCATGCTCTCAACATGCCTTCCAGTTTCTAAATTGTCTTCTCAAACTGGCCATTAGTTTGAGGGTAACAAGTCGTACTGAAGTTAACCTCAGTGTTTAGATAATATTGGAGACTTTCCAAAACTTGGAGGTAAATATCATATCTCGATCAGATACAATAAATAATGGTACTTCATGTAGGATCACCACTTATCTGATGTATATCCATTCAAGTTGATCAAGTGATAATTTCTCTAAAATTGTAATAAAGTAAGCTGTCTTTATAAGACAATCCACAACAACCCATACAACATTATTTCCTCTGGATGTCTTCGAAGGCCTAGTGAAAAAGTACATGATGACTTTTTTTTATCATTTCTATGTAGGTATAGGTAATGGTTGAATCATCCCCTTAGAATATTTCCTTTAAACCTTTATTTATTGAAATACCAAGAACTTTGATGTATATTCAGTGATCTCCTTATTCATATTTTCTCACCAGTAGTATTCTAAGAGATATCGATACATATTTGTGCTCCCTGGGTGGATGGAGAATGTCGATCTATGTTCATCATTCAAAATCTCCCTCTTTATCTCAGGATTTAATGGTACACATAATCGTGACCCAAATATTATGACTCCTTACTCATTAATTTTGAACTCTGAGGATTTCTCATTTTTGATAGATTCCACATTCTTCTGAATTTCCTCATCATTTCTTTGAGTACCCTTTATCTTCTCCATAAGGGATGGTAGAGTAATCATTTGATAAAGGAATAATTATGTTCATTACCTTATGATTTCCATGTCTATCTTTTTTATGTCTAAGAAAACTAGATCCTTCTCAATTTTGATCATTGATAAAGTTGCAGTATCCTTTCTACTTAGAGAATATGCCACTTTATTTGCTTTACCATGATGGTAGTGGATTGAACAGTCATAATCCTTGATGAGATATAAACATATTTACTAGCGCATATTAATCACCTTCTATATAAATATATATTTAAGGCTCTTGTGATCATTATATATCTCAGACTTCTCCCTATAGAGATAATGATACCATATTTTCAATGTAAATATCATAGCCGCCAACTCCAGATCATGCACGAAATAATTTTTCTCATAAAATTTCAGATTCCTTAAGTCATATGATATTAATTTATCATTTTTCATTAGTACACATCCTAATACCTTCTTTGATACATTGTTGTATACCACAAAGAGTTCCCCACTTATGGGTAATGTAAGTACTGGTGCAATGATAAGCCTCTTTTTAAGCTCTTTAAAGCATTATTCACATTCACTAGTCCAAAAAAACTTTACTCCCTTATGAGTCATCTTGGTTAGTGGGTTTAATAATCATTATAATTTACTTAAAAATCATCGGTAATACCTAGATAGTAAAATGAAACTACGGATCTACATTACAGACGTCGTTCTGGGCCACTCCGCAAATTCCTTAGTCTTAGAAGGGTACATAGACATCCCTTTACTGGTGATAAAATTCCCCAAGATGATACTTCCTCCATCTAGAACTAACATTTACTATAATTTTCATATAGTTTCTACCTTCACAAAGTCTTTAGCACAATATTCAAATGCTTATCATGATCCTCCTTAATCTTGGAGTATATAAAAATATCATTTATAAAGACCACCAAAACTTTGTTGAGGTAATATCTAAATAATCTATTCAATAATCCCTTGAAAATTTTTAGAGTATTAGAGATATTGAATGGTGTCACTATGAACTCATAGTGTTCACACCTCATTTGAAAGACAGTCCTAGGAATATATTCCTTCTTCAGATTTAATTGGTTATATCTTGATCGAAGGTCCACCTTGTAGACATACTTGACCCCATGCAGTTTATTGAACAAAGAATATATCCATAACAACAAATACTTGTTCTTTATCATGATTTTATTGAGCTCATGATAATCAATGAAGAGGTTCATTGATCAGTCCTTCTTCTTGATGAAGAGGACCAACACACCCCACGGTGAAGCACTCGGGCATATGAAACCCTTGTCCATATTCTCTTGTAAATAATTCTTAAATTCTTCCAACTCAATGGTGGTCATACTATAAGGAGTATATGATATGGGTAGAGATCTAGGTATAAGTTCAATTGATAACTCAACCTCTCGATCAGGAGGAAGACTGGAAAATTCTTTAGGGAACACATTAGTGTAGTCCCTCACAATGGTAATGTCTCCAAGTATAATAATATCCTTTTCCTCAATCATTTAATCTATATATTCTTGATCATAAGAAAATAATATCCACACTTGAATTGATGATTTTTAGGAATATTCATCCTTCTATTTACACTTGTATTGAATTGGAGGATTCCTCTGGATGTGAAGAGTGATCTCCCTCTCTTGACATTTGATGTTGGATTTGTATAAATATATCTAATCCATGCCCAATATAGCATCAAAATCTAAAAAAGGAAGTAAGACATGATTTTATGGGAGGTTTAGTCCAAAAACATCTATCGGGGAGGAGTTATATATTTTAAATGAAATAATTTCCCCATTCAATGTTCTCACAGATAACCCAACCTCCATATTTTAAGGTGGTGTTTAATAGTTCTACTAAACTTGCAAGAAATTAAAGAATGTATAGAATAATAATCCAAAAGTATGTTTGCTCACTAGTGAAGAAAATGTTTTTTACGATGGTTATTTTTTATTTTTAACGTCGGATTTTGGCCGACGTTATTATAGGAGACATTATAAACAGAGTTTTTTACGTCGGTTATTTTACAACCGATATAAAAAACAAAAATCCGAAGCGTTTTTACGTCGGCTGATAAAAAACCGATGTGGGAAATGCTTCAGAGGAGTGATTTATTATGTCAGTTATTTAATAACTGACGTGATATAAACCCTTTCACGTCAGTTATTATATAACCGACGTCATAAATCACTCTTCTGAAGCATTTATCACGTCAGTTATTATTATAACTGATGTGATAAACCTGGCTGCCAAGAAGTTTTCAACATTGGTTATATAATAACTAACGCAAAAATGTATCTACGACGTCGGTTATTTTATAACCTACATCAAAGACTATCAATTTCAATTTATTACATTGGTTATGAAATAACTGACGTAAAAACCATTTACCATGAATTTATTACGTCAGTTTCCAAATAACTGACGTTATAACAAATACCAATGCATTTTTTACGTCGATTATTTAATAACCGACGTGATATAAACCCATTCATGTCGGTTATTATATAACTAGCATCATAAAGAACTCTTCTAAAGCATTTATCATGTCGGTTATAAAAATAATCAACGTGATAAACATGTCTGCCAAGCGGTTTTCAACATCGGTTATATAATAACCGACGTAAAAACATATCTACGACATTGGTTATTTTATACCTGACGTAAAAGACTATAAATTTCACATTATTATGTTGGTTATGAAATAACTGACGTAAAAACCATTTCCCGTGAAGTTATTACTTCGGTTTCTAAATAACTGACATTATAACAAATACCAATGCATTTTTTACATCGGTTATGAAATAACTGACATAAAAAACATTTTTTTTAAAACCTGAACCACTACTATGCCCATCCAAATCACCTGAAATAGATAAAAAGCATACCAAAAATAGACCAGAACAGAGCAGAACCCCCCCCCCCCCCCACACCCCTGGACACCCCCACACCCCTGGACAGCCCCCACCCCCTGGACAGCCCCCCACACCCCTGGACATTCCCACCACCCCCTGGACATCCCCCACACCCCTAGACAACCCCCACCCTCCTGTATACCCCCAACCCCTGGAAAACACTCCCACAGCCCTGGACAGCCTTCCCACACCCCTGAAACTTACCAAAAAGTTACCAAAAATAGACCAGAACCCCCTCACCGCACTGGACAGCCCCCACCACAACCCTGGAGACCCCCCACACCCCTGAACTGCCCCCACCCCTGGACAGCCCCCAACACCCCTGGACAAACCCCACCCTCCTGGACACCCCCACACCCCTGGACTGCCCTACCACCCCTGGACAGCCCCCCACACCCCTGGACAACCCCACCCTCTTGGACACCCCCACTGTCCTGGACTGCCCCCCACCCGCTTTTACACCCCCACACCCCTGGACATCCCCCACACCCTTGGACATCCCCACCACCCCCTGGACAGCCCCCCACACCCCTAGACAACCCCCACCCTCCTGTATACCCCCACCCCCTGGACAACACTCCCACACCCCTGGACAACCCTCCCACACCCCTATAACTGACCAAAAAGTTACCAAAAACAGACCAGAACCCCCTCACCCCACTAGACAGCCCCCACCACACCCCTAGACACCCCTGGACTACCCCCACCACACCCCTAGACACCCCTGGACTACCCCCCACCCCTGGACAAACCCCAACACCCCTGGACAACCCCCACCCTCCTGGACACCCCCACACCCATGGACTGCCCCACCACCCCCTGGATAGCCCCCCACACCCCTGGAAAACCCCCACCCTCGTGGACCCCCCCCACTCCCCTGAACTGCCCCCACCCCCAGGACTACCCCCACCCTCCAAGACACCCCCACACCCCTGGACACCCCCACACCCCTGGACTACCCCCACCCCCTGGACAGCCCCCCACACCCCTGGACAACACCCCCACCCTCCTGGACACCCCCACACCCCTGGACTGCCCCCACCCCCAGGACTTCCTCCCACCCTCCTGGACACCCCCACACCCCTGGACTGCCCCCACCCCCTGGACAGCCCCACCCTCCTGGACATCCCCCCACACCCCTGGACTTCCCCCCACACCCCTGGACAACCCCCACCCTCCTAGACACCCCACCCTCCTGAACACCCACCCACACCCCTAGACTGCCCACCCACCCCCGAGACTACCCCCTCACACCCCTAAACACCACTGGACATCCCCCCACTCTCCTAGACATCCCTCCCACTTTCTTGGACACCCTCCCACCTCACTGGACAACCCCCACCACACCCCTGGACACCCCCGCCTCACTAGACACCCCCAGACCAAAACCCGACCAAAACTAGACCAGAACCCCCCACCCCACTAGACAGCCCCCACCACACCCTTGGACACCCCCCACATCCCTGGACTACCCCCACCCCCTGGACAACCCCTGGACAGTTGGTGTTGGGAGAGGAGGTGCCACCTTCCCTCGGGGGACACGCCCCTGGAAGGTACTCATCACTCCCACATGCGAAGCTTAAGCTCTCAAAATGTTTCACATGTGGGAGTGATGAGTACCTTTCAGCAGAATTCATCCCCCTGAGGGATGGTGGCGCCTCCTCTCCCACAACCCTGGACATCCCCCCACCACTGGGACTACCAAGCACCCTCCTGGACACCCCCCACACCCCTGGACTGCCCCCACCCCTGGACATCCCCCACAGCTCTAGACAACCCCCACCCTCCTGGACACCCCCACACCCTTGGAATACCCCCACCCCCGGGACTGCCCCCACCCTCCTGGACACCCCCTGGACATCCCCCCACACCCCTAAACTATCCCCACCCCTGGAAAACCCCCACACCCCTGGACAACCCCCCACCCTCCTGGACACCCCCACATCCCTAAACTGCCCCCACCCCTGAGACTGCCCCCACACCCCTAGACACTACCTGAACATCCCCCACTTTCTTAGACATCCCTCCCGCCCTCCTGGAGACCCTCCCACCTCACTGGACAACCCCCACCACACCCCTAGACACCCTCACCTCACTGGACACCCCCAGACCAAAACTCGACCAAAACCAAACCAGAACCCCCCACCCCACTGGACAACACCCACCACACCCCTAGACACCCCACACCCCTGGACTTCCCCCCACCCCCTGGACAGCCCTTGGACAGTTGGTGTTGGGAGAGGAGGCGCTGCCATCCCTCGGGGGGCACGCCGCTGGAAGGTACTCATCACTCCCACATGCGAATCTTGACCGCTCAAAATGTTTCACATGTGGGAGTGATGAGTACCTTCCTGCGGCGTTCAACATCCCAAGGGATGGCGGCGTCTCCTCTGCCACACCCCTGGACTGCCCCCATCCCCATGGACACCCTGGACCCCCCAGCCCACTAGGCAACCCCCACCCCACTGGACAACCCTCCCACACCCCTGGAAACCCCCTCACCCCACAGAACACCCCCACACCCCTGGACACCCCCTGGACAACCCTTCCACCCTCCTAGAAACATTCCCACCCCTTGGAATGCCCCACACTCTCATGGACACCCAGGATACCCCCCACTCCACCGAACAACCCTCCCACACCCCTAGATACCCCCACCCCATTGAACACCCCCACACCCTTGGAACCCCTCCCCCCAGACCAGAATCCATACCATAAAAACCATCATAAGTAGACCAAAACAAGAAGTAGATAAAAATTAAACATTCACATATATAACATTCAAAACTTACAATTTCAACTTTAAAAAAATAAATCCAACCTAAACGACTAGAAAATACACAATTACAATGAAAATATTCAAAATTACATTTTACACTACAAACAACTAAAATTCAATCAAACCTGTAAAATAATTTGACTATTCCACTTGTAAGTGTTTGATGTCTTGAGCACTATAGGGTTGAGGGTCATCAAATAGATACAAATTACAAGGATAGTAGTTAACGTGTATAATGAATAAATTAAATGAAATATTATGGAAAAGTTTAAAAGGAAATCTTACCAGGTCAAAGTTCACAACTGTCCCAGTTGTTATTACTTCATACATAAATCTTAACATATAATATTCGCATTAGATGATGCCTTGTTGTTCATGAAAATTCTGTTTGAACGAGTGTAAATTCAATATATTATTTTTATGTAATAAGTCAAAAAGTACAAATTATAAATGGATATTTACCTTTACATTTACATATTTGATCTTCCCACTCATTTTCTTTGTATTTTTTCGAAAGTAAAACCATCCCCTATTAGAAAATAATAATAATGGGATAAATTTAAAATTCATTATAATATATAAAACTATCGAGAAATTGAAACTTACTTTTCCAATATTTTCTTAAAACTTTCCCGCACATCACCATGGACAGATCATATCCAATAAAGTGTCTTCTCCCTTGGGCGAAAAACCCCTAACATCCAATGATCACTAATAAAAGAAAATTTAAGGTTAGTGGTTTTTTAGTTAAAAAGATAATGAACTATTTGAGAGCGATGTGTTTTATACCTCTCACAAAAAGGCATCATCCAACATTGTGTGACTATATTCTGTTCAAGTCTTTCAGCAATATAAAGCATTCTTTGTTCCTCATCCAATGCACATGCTTCATAGGAAATAAAATAAGGGTCCATGAACCCATATACATCTGTCCACTTATTCTTCTCACAAATGTTATAAATATACCTAATACAAAACAGACATAAGTATACATTTTTAATAAATATAACGCAGGGAAAAGGTGTTAAGACTTACATGGAAAAAATTTGCACCACGTTGATGCCCAACTTATCTCCAGTAACAATCTCCATGATATCAGCTTTCATAATCCCCACAGTTATTGCATTTCCACAAACATGATCTTCCATTGGAAACTCATAATTATCCGCCAACAAATTTGAATATCTTGACAATCTGTCAAAACTACTAGAATCTGTATATGTTGTCATATCCATTTGTCTTTGTTTTTGTCTATACAGTATTTCTTTACCTTTGAAGTATTCTTATAAAAATAAATAGAAAAATATATTAGTGTTCAAATGATAAAACAACTTTAATAAAAAAAATAAAATAGAATGTATAACATACACACCTCTATGGTAATGAGTCGAAGAAGTCTAGATGACCAAATTAGAAAATGGTCGATACTATGTCCAACTGTCGTCACCTCATCTGTAGGTAATGGTACTCAAGCTGATATATCTATAATATCCTGTACAGTGACCCTCTAATTCTCTACCTATAATTGTTGATGATGAACTGTATATCCTATACAATATACCATCCCATATGCAACTATATGATGTTGAGGATCATCAACATACAACTCGCAATAATTAGGAAGCTGTGGCAGAGGAGTAGGATAAAAAATTGGGTTGTGCGGGCTGAGGAGTGGGAGCTACTGGCGGAGGTGGAGGATAAATAATGGGGTTTACAGGGAGAGGTGGGGGAGTGGGAGCTACTGGCGGAGGTGGAGGATAAATAACGGGGTCTGCAGGGGGAGTTGGAGGAGTGAGAGCTATAGTCTAAAATTATCTTTGCATGTCTGCAAACATAGACTGTACCGATGCTCTAATCTTTTCCTCCATCGTCGCATTAATATTATGAACTTCATCCTCCAAGGATTATATTTTTTTTATAAACACCCTCAACGTAAGTATTTGAAGAATTTGGAAACACTTTTCTTACCGATACACCTACCGGATATCCTCGTACACGACCAGGATGTTCGGGCTTTCCCAATGTTGCAGATAAAATATCTTGCCTCCCAGTAGATGTAAATACCCCCTATGAGCTCTACTCCTCAAGAGAATCCTGTATTAATTAATTGAACATTTCTATAATGATTTAAATTATATTAAGAAAATAGTTAACTTAAATAAATAAAATAGATATATTACAATCCTCTCAGCTACGATTCTTGAATCTTCCGAAAGATATTGCCCTTTTTTGACCATCCAATCTCTCTTACATTTTTTATGTCTAGATGGAGGGGATGGAGGGGCCACCTCTCCAGAGCTTGATGACTCAGCTCTTAGTTTTTGTAATTTTTCCTCCATCATTTGTTCTTCCAATAATATATACCCTCCCCGAGATAAACTATGAGGGTATACACTTTTAGATTGGATATCCTGATGAGATTTCCTTGTTTGCTGTAAATTAAGAATAAGAAATCATTAACAAAATAGTAATAAGATCATTTAAATAAGAAAGATTATAAAATTTTACATTACCCTTACCAAAAATGAATCTTTTCTTCTACTTTCAACAAACTATCTCCACGTGTCTTCATCTATGAAAGGATATATACGACATGGATTGTCATGACTCCTATGACCAAAAATGAAATCAGATGTGAGGGTTGATTTGAAATCCCTCCATCTCCTGGTAGCCATCGATAATCATTTCTTCCCGACTCCTCCAGTGTCAGGAATATCAAATTTCATCTGATAAAGAAGAGGTTAAACATATTATATATACTAGAAACATTTAAAGAATAGGAAAACAATAGAAAAATATATTACCAAAATTTTCTCTCACAACTGAGAGATTATCACTTTGTCCACACTTCTCCAGTCATCATACAAAATGCTTACTTTTCTCTTACCCTGAGTTGATGAAAAACTCTTAAAATATTTTGCATTTGGACCTCTAGGAATATCATCCTCATCAAAATCAATGAGTATCCTCTAATCCTATGTATGGGAAAGTGATAATTTTGGTAAACGTGTGCACCCACGTTTACCAACTATTAAACTCTTTATAGTAATGGTATCACATGAGGAATATTGGGGAACATCAAGAGGAGCATGTGAATGTTCCTCCCCAGAGGTATGACCAATATTCGCATCTCCAGAATCATGTGGTTGATCAATTGATTGATCTTTCATTATCCTTCAAATCAAAAAAACAAACATTAGTTCATAAATATACAAATTAAAATATTTTAATACTACTGTAATCAGAAAATAGAAAATTGTACTAAGTTACGTAATAATAAACATGGTTAATATGGTAAGCATGTTAAACAATGGTAAATATGGTAAAGATGGGCAAGATGGTAAACATGGTAACCATGGTAAACCTGGTAAACATGGTAAACATGGTGAAGTAATTTTCACTGAACAAAAATAATATATATATAATTTATGCAATGGTAAACATGATAAATTAAACTAAACAAAATTAAAACATGGTAAACCTGGTAAACATGGTAAACATGGTAAACATGGTAAACATGGTAAAGTAATTGTCACTGAAAAAAAACAATAGATATATAATTAATGTAATGGTAAAAATGATAAAGTAAACTAAACAAAATTAAAACAAACAAAAACTTATAAATATTTTGTTTTAATACATGTTTTAATAAAGAAAAAACTTACAATATCTACCATTTTCGGAAAATAATAAATGTAAACAAGAAATAAAAAAATGTTACCTTTAATTTTAGGAATTTACAAATGGATTGTTTTCCCAAATTCCTTCATCGTGATCGTTCCTTATGGAACAAACCATGTCTTCAACATGCTCATCATTATGTTCTGTTAATATTTCCATGGAAGTAGGGATGTCACATAAATCAGCATCTTCATCAAGTTCGTCCTCAACAACATATTTTTTTCCCTTGTAAAACAACAGGCCACTGCATATCTGATTGATCTACTACATATAAAATTTGTTTTTCATGTGTTTCCATTATAAAAGAATTAGTTGTGTCTTCCAATCTATTCAGATTAACAACTGTCATTCCAAATTCATCGTGTCTGACACTATTGTTACCGATAAACCATTTACAGTTAAAAACAAGAACTTTAATTTTAAAGTAATCCACCTCCCATATGTCTTAAATCACTCCATAATATGCACTTCATGTAGAAATTGTGTTTTTTTCCTTAGTACTTGAAAAAATCATTGCTTCTACAAACACCAATACACCACTATTCTGAACTGCACTTCTATTGTCCCGAGCTTTTGTATGAAATGTATAGCCATTAATGTATATCCACTATCCATTTTAATGTCTCTGATACATATGATCTACCAAGAAATGTCTTTTTAAACCATGACAAAAATGTTTTGTTGTGCTAATTCAAAATCCACATTTCTTTCTTCTTTGGATGACATTGTTTCAACTCATTAATATGAAATGTGATATACTGTTGAGAATCAGCTATGTTATTCAAGATGAATGATTATAACCTCTTTATCTGTTCAGTTGAAAATGATTTTAATTTCAAGCCATGAATCCCCTTTCCCTCATTATTAACTCGTTCATGGTGAGATGGAGGCAAACCTATGTGATGCGTCACAGCCAAGTAGCTCGTACAAAACTCTGTAACCTCCTCAGAAATATACTTTTCAATAATGAAGGATTCAGGTCGATATAGATTCTTAACATACCCCTTCAATATTTTTATATACCTTTCAAAAGGATACATCCAACGAATATATACAGGCCCACAAAGCTTTATTTCTCGAACCAGATGAATCATTAAATTCACCATTATATCAAAAAATGTTGGAGGAAAATACATTTCCAATTGGAAAAGTATAAAAATTGCATCCTTTTCCAAAATGTTCAAAGCATTCACATCAATCACTTTATTACAAATTGAATTTAAAAAATAAAACAACTTCATTATAGTCTTTCTGACACATATGGGAAATATTCCACACAATGAAACTAGTATAATTTATTGCATCATGACATGAAAATCATGAGATTTCATACCTATAGACTTCAAGTCCTTCAATGATACAAAATTTTTTACATTTAAAGAATAACCTTGAGGCACTTTGATATCATGAAGACACTAACAAAATCTAATTTTCTACCTCTTCGATAATGTATGACAAGCCGGGGGAATAAATGTTCGTCTTCCATTAAGAGTGGGAGCTAAATCCAAACGTATTCCCATTGATAGTAAGTCTAATCTTACATTCAGCCTATCTTTTGTCTTTCCTTTAATATCTAAAAATGTTCCAATCAAGCTATCACATATATTATACTCCACGTGCATAAAATCAATATTATGTTTAACTTCATGATATCTCCAATATGGTAGATCAAAAATTATTGACCTTTTCTTCCAAATATGCCTATCATTACCATATTTCTGTGTCTTTCCCAATGTCTCATCAAGGTTTTTCACCCTCTCAAAATACAGATCAGAGGATAAAGGTTTTGGAGCAATATAAAATTCTTGTGAGTCATTGAATTCATTTTTTAGTATTCTATAAGAGTGATCCAGAGGCAAAAACTTTCAATGACTCATGTACACTATTTTCCTCCCATGATGCAATTGATAATATGATGTATGTTGTTCGCAAATTGGACATTCTTTATGCTCTTTAACACTGTATCCAGAAAAATTTCCATATTGTGGGAAGTCATTTATAGTGAACAAAAGCACTGCATGCAGTTGAAAATATTCCATTTTATAAGAATCATACACCCTAATACCATCCTACCATAAAAGTTTCAAATCATCAATCAACGGTGACAAGAAAACATCAATATCATTTCTAGTTTGCTTCAGACCAGAGATCATTATACTCAACATAACATATTTTCGCTTCATATAAACTTCAGGATAGAGGTTGTAAATTACCAATAAAATAGGACATGAACTATGTGTGCTATTGAGGGTTCGGTATGGATTCATTCCATCTATACACAACCCTAGTCTGAGATTTCTAATTTCCTTTCCAAATGTAGTATAATGCTCATCAATTTTCTTCCATTGTGGAAAATCAGCTGGATGACATATTTTTCCATCACATAATTGCTCATCAACATGCCATCTTAACCTTTTTGAATCATGTGAATTAGAAAATAAATGTTTGAAACAATGAATTATAGGAAGATACCAAAATACCTTTGTACAGATCTTTGTAATCTCTACATTTTCCTGTGATTTTTCTTTCACCTTATACCGTGATGTCCTACATTTAGGACACTCTGACATAAATTCATATTCCTTCCTATATATCATACAGTCATTCGGACAGACATGTATTTTCTTGTATCCCAATCCCATCAGGAATAATATTTTATTGGCCTTATAATGTGAATCTGGAAGATCATTATCTTTTGGAAGAATGTATTTCATTAATTGTAGCATCTCTATAAAGGAACTTTGATCTACTCAAACTCTAAAGGATAAAATAATAATTCATCAATGGTTTAGATCATTTATAAGAAGGCCATTTGCGTACTGGTCCACAACATTAAAATCCCAAATTAAATTCATCATTTAATTTTCAATTTAACTGTTTATTAAATTCTTTTATAGTATGATTTGTGAATCTTAAATGAGTCAAGGTATTTAATTATTATGATTTTAAGCCTTTAAAATCATGAGAATGTGTTACATGTGTGAGCTAGGAAGAAGAAAAATGTAAAAATAGGGTTATAAAATATTTCTCCGAAAAAAGGGAGTTATGTAAGGGTAACATAGTTTTACCCTTACAAAACTCTTAAGTTTCATGTAAGGCTATTGGGTTACCCTTATGTAACCCTTATAAAGGAGTTACCCTTATTCACCCTTTAGAAGTTTTGAGATACCCTTACATTGAGAGGGAAAAACTCTTATGTGAATCATATAAACAAAGGGTTCCTTTACATGGTGATAAAAATACCCCTAAACAGCTCCAGATTACCCCTACTTATAAGTAGGATACCCTTATACAACCTTTAAAAAACTGGGCTTACCTTTATGTATCCTATGAAAAAGAAACTTTACCCTCACACAGCCTATGGAAAAGCAGCTTTACCCTTATGCAGTATATGGAAAAGCGTCTTTACCCTTATACAGTGCAAGGAAAACTCCTCTTACCCTTATATAAAGTATAAAAAATTGATTTACCCTTATTAATGTACTTAAAAAGTCTCCTTACCCTTATGTAAATCATAGGTGTTGCGTAAGGGTAAGAATTTACTTGAAAAAAAATTAATTGTTCATAAAAAATACATCTAAATTATATTCAAAAAATAGTTTTAATAACATTTAAAAGTTGTGATCATTACAATCTAGAAGGTGGTTACTTCCAAAAAATTATACATGGGTATAAATATGATATTTAGTAAGATTTAATTAAATATGAATGAATCGGGGAATATCAATTCATATATGAGGCATGATGAGATTACAAATGAATAGAATTTTCATTCTTTTACATTTGTGACCAATGAAATTTGAATTTGAATTTGGTATACGATGTTTCTTAAGAAATAAAAAAATAAAGTGTGGGGGAACTGATTGGGATATATTTATATACACTATATAGTGACATTTCATTTAGATTAATCCCCTAAATTTTCATAATATTTGGGAAATTTTATAATATTTTAGATTAATTAGATATTTTGGAATTAATTGTGAATTAAAATTTAAAATTTAATTTTATGATTTAAAAATTACTTTGTGATTTAAATAATAATTATGGACTTTGATCTGTGTATTTTTAATGATATATGAGTTATTAGAAGCTAAGGGAGTCCAACCTGTAGTGAAAAACTATTCATAGTTAGTTAAACTAACTATGAGTCTTAGATAAAATAACTGTGACTTTTATCTCAACTAACTATGAGTTTTTGTAAAATATCTACGAGAAGAGAGAAAAATTGATAATGATTTTTTTCTCAACCAACCATGAATATAAAATTAACTTACCTTGAACCAAATTCATGGAAACTATGATCTTTAAACTAACTTTCTATGTGTTATTTTAATTGACCTTGAATCAACTAACATTAATTAAATATTTAATGAGCATAAGAAAATTGATGCGGATGAGATGACATATTCATGTAACTTAGCCACATAATAGTTAAAATTATCTATATAATTATGATTTTTGGAAATATACTTGTTATGTAATAGTTAATTTATAGAAATGTGTGATTAAACTAAAGGATGTGAATCTATGAAAATTTCATTGAAGTGGTTAACTAGTTACATAAGGATGAAGTAGAATATTCTATGGTTGGGTTAGTGTGGATTGTATGTTTCATTATTAATAATAAAGAAGATCATTATTCATATAAAATTTAAGAATGAAATATAAAACCATGTACATGATCTGGATAATAAGCTTCCATCTGAAGCTTAAAAAATAAATTACAATAATTATTTAGAATGTTTTAAAAAATAATATAGGAGGATTAAAAGATAAAGATATAATCTAAATTCTTGGTAGATTATATACATGTAGTTTTAAAGTAATGAATATTTATACTTAAGTTGTCTAACAAAATTTGTAATGTGTTTAATAATCAATTCACATGTCATTCATACAATGAATGTTAATGTGGATATGAGTTAATTTTGTGAGAGGAGTTTCCAAGGAATGTGAAGAAAGAGATAAGTTAATATGAAGTAACGATATCTAAATGGTTTGATTCCATGTAGAGAATTATCAATAGAAGTTTAAGAATATGTCTAGAAAATTCTCATGTTACTTATATAATGATGATGAGATCGATGA
>CAUJRU010004431.1:0-17180 GCA_963277665.1 Viscum album | reverse complement strand
ATTCTAGTTCTGGAGTTTTTCTTCCATTTGACAAAAACTTTCATAATTATATATAAGCGAACCGACCATGAAACCATGAAACGAACACTCTCAAAACGACGAAAGTCAACGAAATGGTCATAAATGAACCTAATAAAATTATAATAAATTAAATATATGTAGAAGAGGTTATGAATTAATTAATTAATAGATTTAATTTGATTATCTGGGACATTAAGTACAAGTGCAGAAAACTTTCGGACATAAGGTAAGGGATTCTCTCTGAACCTCCATCTTTCTTTCAGATTACGCTTTACCCCAATGTAATTCTTAATTCTTCTAATGTACTCCTACATTCTGTGTGTATGTTCCAAACATATGTACCTAGCTCAATTCTTCTTTCATTGACGAGGAAATACATGTTTTATAAGGTTCGTTTCTCAATTCCTCCCGATAAGCAAACCCGATTAAAGGGAACTTCCTAATTTTTTATCCATTTTCAAGTATCATCCATAATCTGTTTTAAGCTACCATTATTTTTCTAAAATCACTCATTTTATCATGAAAAACTATGTGTTCATTTTTGGTTTTATACAAACAATTATTCCTTTGTCCGTTTTAAAGACTCTATAGTATTTTCTCTTAAACAGCACCATAGTTTTCAATCTTGGATCGTGGTGCGACGCAGCGGGGTCCCATAGTGGGATAGCAGCGACGCAGATCGCGTCGCAGCCGCTTTTTTATCCAATCACAGGGTAGTTAAATTATAGAATTTTACAAATATATGTTGAAAAATTAAACACAAAATATAAAAAGTACAAACACATTCAAATTCATAATTAAAAACATTCATAAATTCATCATAATACATCAAATACATGTCTCGTCCAATTATTCATACACAACAACCATGACAACATCCAAAGTTCAATTCAATCATCATCTTCATTTTCAAGATCTTCCATTTCTTTTTCACCTTCACTTTCACTATCATCACTTCTATAAATCTCCTCTTCATTTGTTTCCCCATCATCATCATCATATGATTCATGTTCATCGTTTTCTTCTTCTCCAATAACCATCATTGCTTTTCCTTTAGAGCTTGAACTTGAAGCATGGGTAGCTCCTCCTCTTGTTTTCCTCCTTGTATAATGAGAAGGTCCACCGGCCCCGGTAGCTTCCTCAACTAATCTCCAAGTCATGGTGTTGTCATCCTCAAACACCAATTCATCTTCACCACCATCTTCATCACCATTCATTTGCCCTAAAAAACACTCACTACTATCATCAACATTCTTTAGGACAATGAGATCAGTGACATCTCTGGAATCAAACCGGTCCTTCAAAGTTTGGTTGCATTTGATGAACACCAAGTCTTGCAACCTTTGGTACTCTAGCCGACTTCTCTTTTTAGAATGAACCAGTTTTATAAAAATTAAAAAAACATTGGTATCACTAATGAAGTTTAAGCTTAAATGAGAGCGAGTTGAATATTGATACTAAGTTACTTACATGCTCAAAGGCACTCCAATTCCTCTCGCATGCCGATGAGTTGCATGTCAAGCTCAAAACTTCAATGGCAATTGTCATCAAAGATGGTGTTTCTCCTCCATAATTCTTCCACCATTCAACTGCAATTATTATTTATTAGCATTGTTTTGTAATGATCTAAAATTAAGGATCATGTAATTAAATAATCAAAGACAAAAATAAACTCTTACCAAGAGCTATTGGACTCCGTTGTCACATGCAACCTTTCCCATCAAAGAGGTCTTGTGCGCTTCTATATGTTGTCAATTCTAAACAAGCCGTATCTTCCTCCTTGAGGCTAGAAGACAATCTCTCTATACAATCATATAAGTCTTTCATCACCTCTGCATCTCTTTCAATACTTGGATTTCCATAAAAAATTTGAGGATTCAAATAATAACCCGCCGCATGCAATGTGGGTGATGCGACTGAGAATTCCATCTTTCATCAATTATCTCAAATATATGCTTATACTTGGTTTCATCATTCTTGAAAATCTTCTAAATTGTCTCTTTTGCCCTCTCCATAGCCTCATAAATGAAACTCATTGCGGGTTTCTTCTCATTATCATCCAATCTAAGAACTTCTACAAGAGGTCTCATAGCTTTGAGGCTATAAACAACATCATTCCAAAATGATGGCATCAACACGGTATCGGCAGCACGCTTTCCCTTTGTTTCTTTTGCATTTTTGGATCTCAACCACTCTTCAGAAGTAAACATCTTTCCGAGATTATTTTTTTGCAAATACGACCTTTGTAAAGTTAAAAAGGTTGTAGCAAACCGAGTAACTCCATATCTCACCAACTCATTTTTGTCGGTGAACCTCCTCATAATGTTCAATTTCAATGAGTGGTTGTAGATAAAGGCCACAAGCTTAATGTCTCTTTCTATAACCCTCTTCACCCTACTAAGCTTGCCAATGTTTTCCAAGATTAAATCAAGATAATGTATGGCGCAGGGAGTCCAAAATAAATGTTGCCTCCTAACCGTCAACAACTTGCCTAAAATCATACAAAATCAATAACAAACAATTAAAAGCTTAAGTTGTTAACTAAATTGATAATATTAAAATGAAATGAAAGTACTTTTAAAAATTAAAAAAACAAAAGTTTCTTATTACCAGCTAACCTAAAATTGTTTTTGTTGTCAGTAACTACTTACACAACTTTTGATTCTTCAATCTCTTCCACAAAATCATCCAATAACTTATAAACTGTTTCTCTCGTTTTCATGTGTTTGATGCATCAACACTTTTTACAAACATTGAACCAGTTGAACAATTTACCAAGAAATTGATCAAGGTTCTTCCTTTCTTGTCCGTCCAACCATCAGACATGATTGAGCAACCGTAGTTTTCTCGTTCAATTTCATGACTCTTCAACAATTCCTTTGTATACTCTAACTCCTTTTTAAGAAGAGGAACTTTGCACTCATGATAGCTTGAAACTATCAAGTGTGGTCCATATTGTCCAATTGCTTCCACCATCATCTTGAAGCTTCTCGATCGAACATTAAAAGCAATTCCATTTGTGGAAAGGAATTGCTCTATGTATTGCATCGTTCGATCTCTTAACTGCTTGCTACAAGCATCTTTAATGTTTGTTTGCTTTGCATCCTTGACCACTCTTGTCGGATCTTCCATGAACATTGCATTAAGTGGCCCTTTCACATTTTTCACTTTGTTGCCACTTAAAGGACATAATGAAGCACTTGATGCATAACTTCTTCTTTTTCCTCTCTCAACGGCATGAATTTCTTCAAGCTCTTCCTCCATATTCTCATCAATATCATGAATATCATTCATATATGTTGATTTGTCAACTTTTTTCTTTGTTTGCGCTGCAAGAAGCTTGTCTTTCACTTCTTGAGGAGTCTTCCTACACTTCTGAACATTTCCCGATAATCCCATTTGATGCTCTTTGGCTTGAGTAATGCCACCATTGGTCACCATCATGCAAAAGTCACATGTGACTTTCTTTTTATTGTTGATGTCTCTTAAAGAATTTCACTGCCAAGCAATATCTAAATTTTTTCCTTGAGGCTTCACCAATGGTGGAAAAGACTATATCGTCGTATCATCAGTTGGTGCAATAGATGGCTGAGAAAATGAAGCCATAGCGCTATAGAGAAGGCAAGGCAGAAATAGTAAAAAGAAGGGTTTAAGGGACTTGTTTGACACAAATAACAAACAAAAGACAAATGTTTGGATCACCGAAAAAAATACCAATGAAAGGTTGTTGTCACTTTGTCGCTATTTTTAGTGGTTGTCGGCATTGTCGAAACTGTGGCACAAATGGGTGGCAGCACAGGGAATAAAGGAGAAATCCGTTGCAGATAGGAGGGAGCGCCTGGAAAAAAAAGGGTGCGAGCGCAGCAGGAAGAAGGAACCGCGCCTGGAAAAAAAGGGTGAGCTTGCGCGCAGGAATGACAGGAGGAAGGAGCCGCGCCTGAAAAAAAAGGGGACTACAGCAAGGGGGGCGGCGTAGCAGCACCAGGAGGGAAAAAAACCCGAGAATCTCTGGCGCCAGAACCAGGGGCGCGGCCGTGCCGGCCGGGATCGCGGCAGAAGTGTGACGGCCGCGATAGCGGGTGGCGCGGTGCAATCGCGTTCCGCCCGCGATCAAACCGCCTAAAGCGGCTGGGTGCCGCTCCACACCGCGATGGCGCAATTGCGACCGCGACCGCGCATTTTGACAACTCAGAGCAGCACTAAAGCGACTCATTACTAAAGTTTCTTAAACACTTTTTTTACATGTTTTCAATTCAGTTGGACATCACTTATCATGATCTATGTCTATTTTCCCTTATGAATGTCCAAGTATGATTTAAATCCATTCTTTCATAGACACCATTATGATATTCTCTTTGGTTATGTCTTATGACGCGATTATGATACTCATTTCTTTTCATGGGTAACATTTATGTTTAATTCTTTGTGCGGCACATATATGCATAAAAATGTTATGATGGGTGCGCTCAGATAGTGCTCCAATGCATTGGGTAATATTTAGTCTCATGAGACGTCTGTTGGAACAAGGAGTAAACCTAATTCCTTTATGGGACTTTGTCCACCATGTGATATAGTTTTTGCAGTTAGTCTTAACTCATGTTTATATCATGTTATATGTTGTCACATTCTTATGTTGTCATGATTACATGATCTTATGTTTTATATGTTACGCTTCTATATGTTTATTCATGTTTCATGCCTTTTTATGTCATCATGTTACGTCTTCTAATCCATGTGTTATGTTTTATTTCTATGTTTAATCTCTTACCGGGCTTTTTAGCTCATCCCTTTTGTCTATTTATTCCCCGGGTTAACCTATGCAGATGTAATAGCTCAAAGGAAGTTAGGAGCTCGTTATCTATGATTAATATAAAGATGTTTTATTTTATTTCCATATTTTCGGTTTTATGTACCTAATCTTCCAAAAACACTAGATTTTACAATCTTTGGTTTGTGTTTGATAGTTAATTATGCTTAAAATCATGTAATAATATGTGTAAAAGGCTAAAGCCGCTATACTACTAGAGTTGTAACCTGCTTGCATGTTTGTTTAGAGGAGAGCTGGTGGAGAACAAGACTGAAGAAGGCCCTTGACACGTCTTAAAGAAAGAAAAAATACTTCCTATCTTGGGGCAAAACTAGTCTCACACCTACTCTAGAAATTTTGATGTCCCTTTCTGCCTTCAAGCGCAGAACCGGAGTAAAAAAATGTTCAAAGAAACCTGCTGGAGGAAACAGGGAGAGGAATGTCTGCTGCTAATGAATCGACAAAAAGGTGTGGGTTGTCCATGGAGAATTCGAAGGAGTAAAGCTGAGTTGGTGAAGAGGAAGTTGAGAGAGAATCCATTCTTAGAGAAAACTAAAAATCATGCATTGAGCTTCATACTAGAGTCAAGCCACCTCATTCGACAGTTAAACATTCAAATTTTACCAACCCTTAAGCCACATAACAACCTTGATTAAGCCCTCATGATATGCATAAAGAAACTTGACTCATTGGGTGGAGATGAAAAAATTTGCCAAACCTATGGTGAAACTTATGTGAACTTGGAATGAGAAAAACCTTGCTTGAAAATCATATTTGAGTGATGAGTGCACAATGGGGGTCTGAAAAATGCAAGTTTGAAGGAAGACCGCGGTGAAAAAGGGGAAGATATTCAAAATTTGAAGGTGTGAAGATCTCGGAGGTTTGACCAAGGCGTTGCGAAGGGAAATACGCGTGTCTGTAAGAGAAGGTGGTGCGCCGAAGGAAAAGACTAGACCGAGGGTTGTCACGAGCGAATTGTTGGAGATTTAGTTTTTATTGTTTTCGTTCTTTCTGCTTTCCGGAACTTAGCCATGTTTTCTGGCCAAGGGGAAAAGAGGAAGCGATTGTGGATTCTCTCTTTTATCAGCTTAGCAGAAAAAGATTGGATAACTTTGGGACTAAGATAGCATTGCAATAGGTGAAGTCAACCCTCACCTGGTCATCATCTCATCATATTGTTTTCAAATCACTATTTTCATTGCTTTATTTGTTTTCCAAATCACAAGCCCAAAATCAAAACCCCTTTTTCTTTAACCAATAAAAAAAGTGACAATTGATTTTTATGTGCACTCCTGGAGACAACCCTAGGTTTCCACTATAACTACATTTAGTCTAAGGGAATAATTGATTTCACACACCCCGCGACAAGGTGTGTTCAAGGATTAAACAAAAGGTTTCACTCGCCAGAGTTTGAGAAGTGGCCATTGTGTGTGTTTAGGGAGCAAACGCAAAGTTTCACTCGCCAAGGTTTCAGAAGCGGGCATTGTGTACCGAGTGTGGGATCCTTCGACCAAACGAAGAGATAGTCGCAAAGATAAGAATTATACGAAAGCACTCCCCATGGAGATCGGAAGATATGGTGATCGAATGAGCTGACGGGGCGGTAAGGTGATTTAGGTGTGTTGTCTTCTAAGTTTCGAACACCATAGCGCAGTCTCATTTACCGATAGTTTGTTTCCGCTTTTGTAAGTTTCAGTGGAAATCTTTTGTGGGATTAACGGAAGATAGTCGTGAGCTAACATTTACAACAGATTGTTCATTTTAAATGGTTTAAGAGTTGCGACATGGATAAAATATGTTTCATATTAATTAAGTTGTTTTAGTCTAAATGGGATAATTCAATTTGCTTAGGTCATTGAGTTTATGCAATTTTAACTAGTTAAACATGTGATGATGCATTCTATGTTATATATTTAAAGTCAAAAAGGTTGCCGAGTCAGGTTAGGGCTGACCTCTTCATAAATGTGTTGGGTCGAGTCAACCCATTTAACAAAAAGGATTGCATTAGAGTTGAGCTTAAAAGGGTTCACAAAATGGTCAACCCGGCACAAACTCAACCCGTGAACCTGAATTGCCACTCCTACTAGAGCACTGCAACCACTAACCTCACAACCTACAGTCCAACACCAGTGGAGACCACTTGAACATCACCCACCTTGTGACAACCAATTAAGATCGGCACGGCTCCTATACATTACCAACAATAAAAAAAAGATAAATAAAAATATGACCAAAAAATGAATAAACAATGGCTTCATAATACCACAACAAACCTAACCTGATTCATCAAGCATGGTGCCAATCAGTAGAATGTAACACCCCGAAATGATGAAGGGTTAAATGACTAAATGATATGACTCATGTCAACAAGGTGCACCTTCCTTTTCGAGAGCCTGCCTGATTAGAACTCCACAGTTAAGCGTGCTTGGTCTGAAGTAGTGATCAGGATGGGTGACCTTCTGGGAAGTTTCCCAGGGTGTGTGTGAGTGAGGACAAAGCACACTGGAAAGGACAAGTGTTGGCCTGTGGGGACTATCATTAGTCAGATGACCCGTTCAGGCATGTGGGTGGACCCTGGGGTGGGCCCCACGTGTCTGAGGGGCAACTGGTGGTACCTGGTGGGCCATGACCAGACGGCCTTGTTAAGGCGGGGTGGTTGTGCTGTCACTGGGACCCGGTTGTCACATTTGGTATCAGAGGAGGTACCCAGCCTTAAGTGCAGTGCACTGCTTGGGTTGAGATGTAGGGCCCACAACGAGGGCGTTGTGCTCTAAAGAGGGGGTGATTGTAACACCCCGAAATGATAAAGGGTTAAATGACTAAATGATATGACTCATGTCAACAAGGTGCACCTTTCTTTTCGGGAGCCTGCCTGATTAGAACTCCACAGTTAAGCGTGCTTGGCCTGGAGTAGTGATCAGGATGGGTGACCTTCTGGGAAGTTTCTCAGGGTGTGTGTGAGTGAGGACAAAGCACACTAAAAAGGACAAGTGTTGGCCTGTGGGGACTATCATTAGTCAGATGACCCGCTCGGGCATGTGGGTGGACCCTGGGGTGGGCCCCACGTGTCCGTGGGGCAACTGGTGGTACCTGGTGGGCCAGGGCCCGACGGCCATGTTAAGGCGGGGTGGATGTGCTGTCACCGGGACCCGGTTGTCACATAGAACATACAGCTTCTGCTCGCTGCTTAGTAACACAGCCACTTCTCTGTATGTGTAACAGAACAAGAAATTAAATAATGATGGAAGTTTTAATGGTAGAGAAGTATAATTCTGGACTGATCACCACAAGGGTGGACTAGTTATCAAAGTTTTGAACAAATTTTTCAATTGAAAAAATCTACAAACAGATATCAGTTTTAATGAATGCAGAAATAAGATCACTGAGGATTTAAAAATCAGATATACAGTGGAAACGAGAAATGAAACAAGGATGCAGAGATCTGCTGCATGCATTCCAAAGGCACATTTGGTTGCCAAAAAGAATATTAGAGAAAAGGAAAGGGGGGTACCTTTCATCGAACTTGGATTCCAGTTTAGCTATGCATCCACAACATATACATTGCTTACAGATCTCATGAACTCTAGCATCCCGATGTATTTGTTAAAATAGTCCTGAATAAAATCATCAATTCCATAAGTGCCGCTGCTAGTTGAAGCTGAAATTTCGTCATTCCTTGCATGATTTTTGACAGAAAAATCAGATTCTTGATCATTTTCTTGACCATGGTTTTTTCTGAGATTCTCTAAACCCTTGTAAATTTTTGTGAAACCTTTTGCGTTTGAAAGAATGTCACTCTCCTCTGATAGAGATACAACTCGGTGTTTAGGCTTCCTTTTGGATTTTTGCTTTTTTGCCTCACCAATGGCTTGGCTTGAAGAACTGGCATCTTTGTCCTCATTAACAATAGCAGGCAAAATTTCAGACCGCATTTGGAGGCATTCCGGATTTGAATCATTTCCATGCGAGTCAAATATACTCTCATCACTTCCCTTCTCCACAATAGTGCTGCAAAGATCTTCATGTATCAGTGTCTTAGATTCACAGAAATCATCTTCACTTCCACTGGAATAACTTTCGGATGAAGTCAGTGAAAAAGAATCTACAGGCAACTCCAGAATCTCTTCCACCAAGCTCTGGTGACGATGTAACATGTCCTCTTTATAATGAGAAGGTGAACCAGAACCACCAAAGGAAGAATGAGAATCCAAAATATCATCAATAGCAGTCATGCAGTGTCTGGAAACAGTATGATGATTCAAATCCAATTTTCCTTGGACAGGATCAGATCTCTCCCTGTTGTTGAATAATGAAGACTGTGTAACTGCAGAGGAGTTTTCAGAACCCAAAATACATGAGCAATTCTTATCTCCTGAGCCCTCCCCAAGATCATTCCTACTAACACTGTCTTTTACGTGGTTCTCTTTACCTGGATAAACCCTAGAACTACAATATTTACAGTAATCCAAGAGATCCTTAGGAGGTTCATACATCCGCTCCTTGAATTCCCGTAACCAAAAAACAGAGTGCTCTTTTTTCATGAGCTCGACTCGATTCATCAATTCAGCAATTTCAGCCTCTAGGTCAGAACTTAAAAATGAACCTTGCTCCCCACTTTCGATGCAAGCAAGACGAGATGGCTTCTTCTGCTAAAACAATAGAGCACAGCTTTTCTGAATTAGTTGTCTAGGTTAACATGACTTCAAGATTACATGTTAGCAATCTGACAACTGAAATTTTTTCATTTCACCTCCCTAAGGTCTGTTTGACAAAACTTATTGAAAACTGTTGATAGGTGCAAGTGTTTTTTCATAAACAGAACAAACACGTATCATGAGTGGTGAGGCTCCGTTTGACAACACTGTTGAAAATTGCTTGCAAAGTGCTTCTGTATAAGTGTTTTCAGAATACTTATTGAAAAGGGGTTTTTCTGCAGCTTATTTAAGTGGTTTTCTTCTGGAATTTAAGTGTAAGGGTTTTTTTCAGAAATAGAACGAACACCGCTAATTCTTTCAAAACTGCTTATGATAAGTCCTTGTGGGCAAGTCTTTCCAGACTGCTCATTGAAAAAGAATTTTCGACTATTTTTTAAGTGCTTTTCTTCTATCATTTGAGTGCACATGCTTTTTCAGAAACAGAACAAACATCGCTTATTTTTTCAAAACTGTATCATAAGTTGATAAGGTCCCGCACTCGCACAAGCTGCCATGAACAAGCTTATTTGTATGTATTGCAATATGAGAACCATAATTACAGTGGAAAAGGAGAAGTGGAAGAAGAAGAATGAAGAAGAAGAAAGTAAGGAAAATCGAGAAGTGCTACTTCGCTCCCGCCCAAGCCCGAATCCCTCAACTGAAATATTCTCCCTGCTTCCTCTCTTACCCCCCCCCCCACCCCCGCCCCCCCCCTTCTTATAACAGCCTTGTCTTCATTTGAGTGCACAAGCTTTTTCAGAAACAGAACAAACATCGCTTATTTTTTCAAAACTGTATCATAAGTTGATAAGGTCCCGCACTCGCACAAGCTTATTTGTATGTATTGCAATATGAGAACCATAATTACAGTGGAAAAGGAGAAGTAGAAGAAGAAGAAAGCAAGGAAAATTGAGGAGCGCTGCTGCGCTCCCACCCAAGCCGAACTGGCCGAATCCCTCAACTGAAATATTTTCCCTCCTTCCTCTCTTACCCCCCACCCACCCTTCTTATAACAACCTTGTCTTAATTCTCACATGGCCAGCACTTCCCCCATAATGACTCTTATGCCCCCCTTTTAGTGGGTGCCTTCCGGGCTGTGTTGTGCCTACCAGATCTCTATTATACGTGAAAGTGATACAACATTCCTCAAGATGTCAATTTGTCATGATAATGAAATCCCAAGTTTTATGGAGTAAACATGTCATTCCACCATATATTAATATTTAGACGCCTACCCGTTTTGGGTTGATGCTTCCCTCTCCTTCATTATCATCATTTGCAGGAGAATAAAACCCAAAGGAGGCAGGTCGATTCAGCTTGCTGGCTATGATGATAATTTGCCTCTTCCAAAGCTCTATAAAAGTTATCCCCCTCTCGTCTAAATTCACCTGACCAGCCACTCAACAAGAAACAAAACTCATGTAAACAACACTAGATTAAAATGTTGGGAGGAATTAACAATCTCTGATGTTACAGAGATCTATAATTCACAAATACATGGAACAGAAAAAGGATAAATTTATAGATATTTATTGAATCACCAATAGTGAAAAATACAATATGAAACATTACTTTATGCGGATGACTGAAGTAGGCGAACACCTCTGCTCTATACCAACATGCACAGCACAAGGGATTGCCTTCCAACCACAAGCTATGTAAACAAGGGAGGCCTGTTAGGGTCTCCAGCTCTGAAAAATTTGAAATAACATTGTAGGAAAGATCAAGCCCTTCAAGGGACTTCAAATTTTCAAGCCCATGCAATGTAGCTAAAGCATTGTTCCTCAAAACAAGTTTAACAATATGATAAGTTGCCTGCATAGTGCAACAACATCGATGCATCAGTCCAAAGCATCTTCAACAATAAGTTCAGCGCACAATAAAAAAGCAGCACTTCAGAATTCCCACTTTTGAATAAACAGCGCTGCAACAGAACTGTAGCAAGGCATTATACTCAGAAACCAGCAGATTGCAATGCAGGTCAGTAGAAGAAAGCAAAGCTTTTTAATGTCAACAGTATCAAATTGATCTAAATGTCCTTCCATTGTGACTTCCTTATATTATACAATAAAAAATGCAAGTTATATTATTTTCTAGCAAACATGGAAAACATGTTTCTTATGTACAACTATTTACAGTCAATCTATAATAGAAAACATTTCTAAAATATCTCAAATCAAAGTTAAAATAAGATATTATCCTATAACATAGCAAATCAAATCTCAGAAGGGATGATATCATAAATTATTTTCATAACCACCACATATGGTGTGTAGGTAAAACAAGAAGCATCAATTTTTTCATCAATAATTGATTTATTGAAGATGTATATGGTCTAAAATATAACAAATTTTGAGGAAGAATAATCACATGTTTGTCAAAAACCATCTCATGTAGAATAACAATTGATTTTGATATGCTTCGTATGTTCAACAGAAACTGAATTATAGCAATGATATGAACAAAACTTGTATTATTAAAAAAGCAGAATCAAGTCACGGAAAAAGACCAGCAATCCATTAGACTTGTGTTACAAGTGTGTGTTTTAGGTAACATATACCACTTTTGCACAAGGGTTGACACGTTAATTTATTCAAAGACATGCTTTTTTGCTTATGTTTGATTTTGCATAGTTTAAGAAATTTTTGGTAAAGTAAGCTTTGATGATCATATTTGGTGCAAGAACACATGGTGTGTGGCAAAACATACAAAACACCACCCAAACCAAAAATAATAATATCAAACTTTGCAGACCATCCACTTCTAACAGTCATACTGAACCTCAAATAGAATGAAATCACACAATATGCTTACCACAAACTATAATTCGAGGAAAGCATTGTAATCAGGAAAAAAATATGAACTAATCATAATTCAAAGAAATCAAATTCGGTCATTACTCATTCAATTTCCCCACCTCACTAAATGTTGCAACTGTTCTCAAGTGATTGAAGCCTAGGTCCAGGTGCTTCAATTTTGTACATTTCCACAAGTAATCGATTTTTGCAAACTTATTTCGACTCAGATCAAGGGTCTCAACCATGGGGAGCAGTAGCAAGGATTCATCCATGAGAACCAGACCATTACAAGCACAGGAAACAAATGACAACCGGTTCCATTGTGGAGAGGCCTTGATCTCGGCTATCCTACTTGCAAAAGCATGTCGCAGTGCATCCTAGATAATAAATGGTGAAGAGAGTCAAACCAGCTGTTTCAAATTTTCAAATGCTGATGACAGTTACATTGATGAGACACAAAATAATCGCGGTTATCATTTGCACTGGGAAACATAAACCTAGATTTATATATACTCCTAAAATGCGTGTTGGAAGCAGACAAAAAACAATTAAAAATAATGCATTGGCAGTTAAATGCAGAACAACGAACAACTCACTGTCGAATTGTGACAAATAATTTTCTCCAAAGTGTGCCTCAATTCAAGAAGCCCCTTGGCCACCGACGTAGAAAGATCGCATCCCCGAAGTTCCAAAACCCTCAGCAGCCGGAACCGCCACAAAGGCAGCGGCATCGGGTCCCGTGCGGGGTATGGAAGCACGGACACCACCTTCAGCGAAGGTAACAGGTAAAGTATTCGGTTCAGCTGCTCAAGGGCACGGTGATCGCCGAGGTCCGACACATATGCGCGGAGGTAATGGACAGGAGCGCCGGCGAGGAGGCGCTCGAGCTCCTGAAGAGCCTCGAGCCTGGAATGGACGTAGTGAAGCCCCGCCGGGTTAAGCTTCAACACGAGGCTTCCTTCGATCAACAGCCCCGCCTGCTTCTCCACAAACTTCACTAGAGATTCCAGGTACCGATCCCCTGTCACGATCGCCATCTAAGGGGCGGTCGGGACACGGGATTCTGAGAAGAAACGCATGTGGGAAGAGCAAAAGTTCACGAACTCTCCCGTATGAAGATGGAGAGTGGAGAATTTGATCTTCGTGCCTGGAAGGGAGGAGAACGAAACGCTGGCAAGGTTCCGTAACGACAGAAGGGAAGACTGAAACGAAGGGAGCAACCACGTGCACGCATGCGTCGGGAAGAAAAAATAAAAATATTTTAGCTCTAAAAAATATATTTAATTGATTTAAATTTTATTATAAAACATATTAATTAATCTGAAAGAATTAGAGAGAAAATGTATGAAACATTATTGATTTCTATTCCAAAAATATCTTCCATAACAAATGGGTCGGAGGTCCCTTATATAGGTCTTTGAGCTCGGCTTGCCCGATAAAATGACTCTACATTCACTTACAGTGCACACTTCCAACAAAGAAAAAGAAGCGGAATTAAAAGCAAAAGGTGAAGCGTACAGCTGTGAAACCTTCACTGCACATTTCACACATAAAAACAAACTACATAATTGACATGTTTGATTTGATCTGATTGTCCATGTCAGACATGACGCGTGACTGGATTAGCGCTTAGAACTCTTTCAAGTCGCATAGAGTATCAATCATTTCATCAACTGATACTTTTTCCCCGACTTGTTCATCTTCATCAATTCTTTAATGGCATGTTGAATTTGGTATTTGATAATAAAGATTTCTTCTTTATGTCTCTTCCATGTATCGAGTTCATTAAGAATCATGTTTGTCTTCACCACGAAATATGTCAAATGTGTCATCTCTGTAGTCCGCATTTCTCTTGAGTTGATAAAGACCAGCACATTGTCTCCTGCAAAGAATATGCAATCTTTGATTGCCAATTTTGATTCAATTAGATAAACACTTCATGCGATTTGGATATGTTCATAATAGCTTTTATTCAAACTAAATTCTAACCAATTTTCATCATTAAACCGTGATTCCTCAAATTTTTTATGGACGAGTAATTTAGTCCAGTGTCTTGGGTACATGTTTTATAGTATGATCAATATGTGTGTTAATCTGATAAGTTTGATGTGTGCAGCCCACAACAACAAACTTGAATATGCATTATTCAGAACTGTCTTCACCATTTGTGACACCCAATTAAATGTGGAATTTATCTTCTTAAATCTCAATAATTATACCACTCTCATTCTGAAAGTTTTCTGACACTCGATGGACTCTTCCAATCACTACTGGAAACTTCATCTTTACCAACGGTTTAAAACTGTTGGTAAAGACTGGACAACCATTGGTATAAACTATACCAACGGTTGTCCAAACCGTTGGGTCTTGAGTCGTGGGGATAGACATATCCTAACGGTTCTATGAGAACCGTTGGGATATGTCTGAAAAATTGAGAATATACCAACGGTTCATTGAAACTGTTGGTAAAAATGTTTACCAACGGTTTAAAACCGTTGGTAATATCAAAAATCATCTCTATACCAACGGTTTACAAACCGTTGGTATAGACTTTTACCAACGGTTTCCCACAAACCATTGGTAAATATCAAGTAAAAATACCTATACCAACGGTTTACATAAAACAGTTGGTATATACTTTTACCAACGGTTTGCATAAAACCGTTGGTATAAGTTCTGTTTTTACAGATATGCCAACGGTTGTAAACCGTTGGCATAGCCTTTATGTACCTGCAGCAGCAAGTCGACCTCCCCCTGTGCAGGTGTAGCACTTCCACCAGCTTCCACCAACAGGCCTGCCTCCCCCTATGCAGAATTCATACACAATTCTCAATACCTATAGAATACATACAGAATTCTGTATGAATTCATACAGAATTCACACAATGCATAATTCATACAGAATTCTGAATACCTCCAATTCTGTATTTAGTTTCCCTCTACACACATACATAATTAACACACAAATCATAAGGGAATTACAACAAGTATACACACACAACAAGTATACCCATACAACATGTATACTCATACACCATTAACACGTAATTCATAAGTTAATTAAATACATAAAGAATTCAATTTAGAATTCAGGGAGTTGGGGGGTTGTTCAGGGGGTTGGGGTGGCTGTCCAAGGGGGTAGGGGGTGTCCAGGGGGTGGGGGTGTCCAGGGGGGTGGGGGGTTGTCCAGGGTGGTGGGGGGGATGTCCAGGGGGGTGGGGGTGTCCAGGGGGTGGGGGTGTCCAGGGGGGGTGTCCAGGGGGTTGGGGGGGGTTCCAAGGGGGTGGGGTGTCCAGGGGGTGGGGTGGTGTCCAGGGGGTGGGGGCGGTCCAGGGGGTTGGGGAGGCTGTCCAGGGGGGTGGGGGTGGGGGGGGGGGAGGTCCACGGGGTGGGGTGGTGTCCGGGTGGGGGGGGGGTTGTCCAGGGGGGGGGGGGGTTGTCCATGGGGGTGGGGGTGTCCAGGGGGTGGGAGTGTCCAGGTGGTGGGGTGGTGTCTAGGGGGGTGGCGGGGTCGTCCAGGGGGTTGGGGGCCGTCCAGGGGGTAGGGGGTTGTCCATGGGGGTGGGGGTGTCTAGGTGGTGGGGTGGTGTCCAGGGGGGTGGGGGGGTCCAGGGGGCTGGGGGCTGGTAGGGAGTGTCCAGGGGGTGGGGGGTGTCCATGGGGGTGGGGTGTCCAGCGGGGGTGGGGGGTGTCCAGGTGGTGGGGTGGTGTCCAGGGGGGCGTCCAGGGGGTTGGGGGGCTGTCCAGGGGGTGGGCGGGCTGTCCACAGGGGTGGGGGTGTCCACTGGGGTTGGGGGCTGTCCAGGGGGGTGAGGGGTTGTCCAGGGGGTCGAGGGTGTTTGGGGGGATGGGGGGTGTCAGGGGGTGGTGGGGGTGTCCAGGGGGTGGGCGGGCTATCCACGAGGGTGGGGTGAGGGTTGTTCATGGGGTACGAGGTGTCTAGGGGGTGGGTGGGTTGTCCACGGGGGTGGCGAGGCTGTCCAGAGGGGTAGGGGGTGTCCAGGGGGTGGGCGGGTTGTCCACGGGGGTGGGGGGGGGGGGGGGCTGTCCACGGGGGTGGGGGGGGGGGGGGCTGTCCACGGGGGTGGGGGATGTCCAGGGGGTAGGGATGTCCAGGGGGTGGGCAGGCTGTCCATGAGGGTAGCGGGGCTATCCAGGGGGTCGGGGGTGTCCAGGGGGGTGGGGGTGTCCACGGGGGTGGGGGGCTGTCCAGGGGGGTACGAGGTGTCCAGGGGGGTGGGCGGACTGTCCACGGGGGTGGCAGGGCTATCCAGGGGGGTCAGGGGTGTTTATGGGGGTGGGCGAGCTGTCCATGGGGGTGGGGGTGTCTACAGGGGTGGGAGGGGGGGTCTAGGGGGGTGGGGGCTGTCCAGGGGGTTGGGGGGCTGTCCAAGGGGGTAGAGGCTATCCAGGGGGTTGGGCGGGCTATCCATGGGGGTGGGGGTGTCCAGGGGGGTGGGGGCTGCCCAAGGGGGTCGGGGGTGTCTAGGGGGGTGTCCGGGGGGATGGGGGTGTCCGGGGGTGGGGGTGTCCAGGGGGGTGGGGGCTGTCCAGGGGGGGTATGAGGTGTCTAGGGGGTGGGGGGCTATCCAGGGAGGGTGGGCGAGCTGTCCAAGGGGGTGGGACTGTCCAGGGGGTGGGGGGCCGCCCAGCGGGGGTGGAGGTGTCCAGGGGGGTGGAGGGGGTGTCCAGGGGGTTGTCCAAGGGGGTGGGTGGGGGTGTCCAAGGGAGGTGGGGGCTGTCGAGGGGGATGAGGGGTTGTCCTTGGGGGTGATGGGGTGTTCAGGGTGGGGGGGTGGGGGGGCTGTCGAAGGGGGTGGGGGTGTCCAACCCCAAACTAGGGGTCCATAGCATAGAATC
>CAUJRU010004430.1:0-17184 GCA_963277665.1 Viscum album | reverse complement strand
CAGCCAAAACTGGAACCTCTTAGTAACATCACGAAAGAGGACAGGAACGAAAACATCACAAAGGTATGCGTCTTTTATTATTGCAGCTCATAATACAAGACGCTACACAAATGCAACAAGGAACCAGAAGTACAAAGGATGTATCCACTAGTTCTGCTCCTGTCCATCGGCTCCCAGAGCTCCATGATCGAAGGCCTCGGTTGCCTGAAGCTGTGCTCTCCCCTACGGTCGGGGTGGACCTCCTGGTGGTGGTGGTGGTAGAGCCTCAAAGCGTCGCCCACCACCGGCTGCTCGTCCAGCTCCTCTGCCTCATTCGCCTCCTCCCTGCGGACCGCCACGGTCGAACCTCTGCCTCTGCCTGGGAGGTTCTTCACTTAACTGCTGATCATCAGCATAGAGGTCGGACAGTCACGAGCCATGTGACCAATCCCGCCACAGGAGTAACACTGCCCACTCTCGGCACGCCTGGCTCTGACTCCATCCCGACTTCCCCGTACAACTGAGCCTGAGTCGTGCAGTCGGCCACCGGTAGGTCTGGTCTGCCTGGAACCCTGAGTCATCCGTCGGCTACCTGTTGCCGAAGACTCCGCTATCTGCCGCCCTGCGGTAGGTCTCGCTGTGGACTCATCCAGGAAACTCTCGATCAGGAGGGCTCGCTCTAGCACTCCTGCCTGGGTCGGGATGCTGAGGGAGATCAGTGATGCCCTGATCTCGTGTCTCAATCCCTGCACGAAGGTCCGGGCCCGGAAGAAGGGGTCCCGTACCATGTCTGTCGAGTACCGAGAAAGGTCGGTGAACCTCGCCGCGTACTGAGCAACCGTCATGCTGCCCTTCCGCAGCTGAAGAAGCTCCTGGATACGCACCGCACGAAGGGTGGCTGGGACGAACTCCGAGCGAAAAAGGCTCTCAAAGTCCGTCCAAAGTAGAGATGCCTCATCGTGCACCTGGAGCATCAAGCTCCACCATCGTCCTACTACTGCGTGTAATAGGCTCGCAACGAGGATCACCATGAGGTCTTATGGTGTCCTCACTAGCCTAAACACTCGTACCACTGCCTCCAGCCAGTCCTCTGCTGCCTGGGGATCCGTCTCCCCGCGAAACCTAGGTGGTCGCTGGCGCTGAAACTCATGCAGTGCGCTGAGGCGACGTGCATCGTCAGCGGCTGGTGCTGGAAGCATCGGGGGCTCAGCGGGTAGTGCTACCGCCGGTGCCACTGCTGACAAAGGGCCCTGCACCGAGGCCTCGTCGCTCGGTGGGCTGTCGTCACGCTCAACTCTCGGAACCCTAGCTGGCTGCCGTCGTGGGGCCATCCTGAATAGGAAACAGGTGCGCCACGGTCAAACAGTATACCTGGTGAGCTGACACAAAGAAATCACAAAGAAAACTTTGAAACACACACGCAATCAATGTTTTCATGCATTAAGTCGGAAATCAGAAGTCAGGGTCCTGGTGTACGGATACGTCGGCCGCCGCACCAACACTGGACTCCCTGGACTGATAACCACACTCAATACGCTAAACATTATTGCTTCACATAGAAAAGATCAGAGTTCGCGGTAGAACCGAACTGCCTCTGATACCAATTTGTCACGACCCGCCCTCGGGGTCCGTGCCGTGACTACCCCAAGCCCGCCTTCCATAGGCCAGGGGCTGGCGACTAGCACCAAGGCGTAAATCCCAGTAAAAAGGGAAGGCATTGCCTTTGTAAAGTAAACAAACACCACAGAGTAAGCAAGCGGAAAGTAAACACTAAACAAAAGCAGAGTACAACTGAAAGTGCGGAAAAGTAAATGGGCCAGTATACAAACCCAAACTGAAAGTAAAGTACAACTCGAAAGGGAAAACAACAACTGAAAGGTAAAAGCCGCTACACCGAGCTGTCCACTGGAAATCCCACCTGAAGGGTGGGTACAGATAGCTCCACTGCACCACGGGTCCCGCCGTCAGCTCCGTGCACGTCCCGCCCAGTGGTCCACCTCCGGGTACCGTCCCGCTCTGCAAGCCTCAGCTAAGGTCAACGCTGTCCGTCGTCTGCAACCAACACAACGTAGTGCGGGCAAAGCCCATGCAGGGGTGAGTATAAGCTACTCAGTAGGGACCCCGAGACCCCTGAAGGTCTCTCAAATCCACAAAGGATAAACCACAAAGAAAAGTACAGTAACAACCGAATCTGCTTAGGTATATGCCCATACATATACCTAAGTTATCAAATTCAAATACGCTCCAACCTCCGAGCCCAAGTACAACTCAGTCCACACAGGAAAGTAAACGTATTCCACACAGGGAAGCAAAACGTAATCCACATAGGATTGCACAACACAATCCACACAGGAAAGCAACAGATTCAGCTCACACAGGTATACTTCTTCAAAGGACGATAAAGATGATCTCTGATCCATCTAAGTTGTCGGACCCACGAAGGATCGATAGGTAACTAACCCCCGCAAAAGACCCACACAGGAAAGGGCCCACGTAGGACCTGTAGATAAGCACCGCAAAGACCCACACAGGATCGGGCCCACACAGGACCTGTAGATAGTCACCACAAGACCCACACAGGATCGGGCCCACACAGGACCTATAGATAGTCACCGCAAGACCCACACAGGATCGGGCCCACACAGGACCTGTAGATAGTCACCGCAAGACCCACACAGGATCGGGCCCACACAGGACCTGTAGTTAGTCACCGCAAGACCCACACAGGATCGGGCCCACACAGGACCTGTAGCACTGATCCACGTAGGATCGCTGAGTGCTGAAGTCGTCGTCGTCGAATCCACACAGGATCTCTGTACTGTCGTCGTCGCAGTCACAGTAGCAGTAGCAGCAGTAGAAGTCACAGTAACAGTCGCAGCCAGCACTAGGGTTCCCGCACACAGCAAGCTCGTTCGGAGGGTCCGCTCCACGAGCCGAGAGGCTGATACATCAACTGTCACAAAGTCCAGAGTTGATGTATCCAAAAGTTTTGTATCGTCAACAGGAACTCAACGCAACAGACGACGCGTCGATCGGACGCCCGGTCTGAGAGTTATTGGCATTTTCGTCCCCGGGGCCCGGTTGGTTTTTAAGGCAAAACCAACCCGACCGTACTCCACCTGCGTTCAAACCTCGGGTAGAGTATGCCAAAAGATCGGTCTCACTAAGAGGAACACAACAAAGCTGACGGTACGTCGATCGGACGTCCGTAGCTCAAGATATGAGCGTTTCCGCTCCGAAGGCCCGGTTGGTTTCGTGAACGAACCAACCCGGCCGAACTCAAAGTAATCCGAAACCTTGAGTGCGATAAACCGAAACGACTGTCTCGATCCAAGGATCGCATCGCCGCTGACGGTTCGTCAATCGGACGTCCAGTCTGAAAGATATCAGCCTTTCCGTCTCACACCCACCCTGGGAAACTTCCCAGGAGGTCACCCATCCTGATCACTACTCTAAGCCAAGCACGCTTAACTACGGAGTTTTAACCACGTAGGCTCCCGAAAAGGAAGGTGCGCCTTGAGTATAGTATACCGAAACGACCGTCTCGATCCAAGGATCGCGTTGCCGCAGATGGTTCATCGATCGGAGGTCCGTGGCTCAAGTTATGGCCAAAAGACCGAAGTCGTCTCGAAAACGGGGGGTCCGGGTCCGGGCCGACCCGGCCCGACCCCCCCCTGGTCTGACCCGACCCGGATCCGACCCGAACCGGGTCGGACCGACCCGGTCCGCTGGACCCGGCCCGGCCGGTGGCGGCGCGGCGGCGCGGTCCGGCCAGCGGCGGCGCGGCCAGGGGGCCGCGCATGTGCCGCACGCGGGGGGGGGGGGGGGGGGGGGGTAAACCCCCCCTTTTTTTCGGATCTCGGCCGGCCTAAGGCCGGCCGTTTCTTTCTCACGCGGGACCCGCGGGTCCCGCCTCCTAACCAAAGCGGCGGCCGGCGCGGCCGGCCGCCTTCTTCTTCTCCGCCGCGGCCGTAGCCGCGGCTCTTCCCCGATCTCCGGCGGCCGGCGAAGCCGGCCACCTTCTGGCTGCTCCGCCGCGGCCGTAGGGCCGCGGACTTCTTGTTCTCCGGCGCCGGCGGCCCGGCTGGCCGCCGGTCGCCTCCTTGTTCCGCCGCGGCCCGTCTCCGGCCGCGGTCTCTTTCGTAAACAACGACGCGGTGTGTCGGCACCGCGTTTCTTCGTCGCAGCTCGCTCCGGCCATTAATTCTTTTGTTCCTGCGCGGTTGCGACGACACCGCGCTGTCTCCGCTAAATTAACACGAAAGAATAGATGGGGGAGGAGAATCGGCCGTGTTCGTGCGGTCCGGTCTCCTCCCATTATAACGATATCAGTTGGCCAATCGTATAAACACAACAATGAATGTTTCACAATTTTTAATAAAAATTTGGAACTACGCCCAACGGATTATTCTTTCATGTTCGAGGGAATGAAAACACGTAATTTAAAAAGGACAAACCCCCTACATTGAAAATTGACGTCACACGTCGGTTATCGCGGAGGAAGGCGTCGCGGCGTCGGACGTAGATTCCGTGGACGTCGGGGTGCGTCCGAGGAGGGAACGACGTCTCTTCACTTGTCGCTTAAGACGAAGAAGAGAGGTACGTTGTCGTTGGTGATGATTACCACGGTCGGCGACTTCTCCCTTGTCGAGGAGGAAGATGAAGACGGAAGAATCCGGGACGCCGAGTCTCGATGGTCGTGGGATCGATGTTCTTTGTCGGAGAAGAACCGTTCTTCACGTTCTTCGTCGAAGACGAAGAAGATCTTCAAGTCTCTCAACGATTCTCCCAATCCTCTCAAGTAACAAAGGAACTAACCCAAAAATAAATCAAGCTTACACTTAATTTATTAACACAACCCAACCTTTGGAATTCAAGAGTTTGAATTTCAACAACTCAAAATTAAACTCACTTATTAATTATACATGAGTTGTATAATTAATTAAAAGTTAAGTTGTCAAGCCTTTAAGAGGGAGAGAGGGGAGTTAGGGAATTTGAGGGGTTTTGGCACATTAAGTGCTAGGGAGTTTAAGGGGGTAGAAGAGAGTTAAGGGGAAGGTGAAGTGTTGGGGCTCGTGTGGGACCCACCTCACCTTAATCCTCACTTGATTAGTTAGGAACTTATGATTCCACCCCAACTTCCACACTTAGGATATAACCACTTAAGAAGATAAATAAAATAAATATGGTATAACAAATTTATTTTACTCTTCATTTCATCCAGAAAATTAAACATCTCCTCCTAGGCAAACGCAACTTCGGGAAAGGTCTCCTTAAGAGAATATCGGCGCTACGAGTTCATCGGTGTCCTCGGATTTCAATTCCGAGCACCGGATCAAAAGTTAGGAAATCCCGCTCGTTCGTTCACTGAACGTACCCGAGCCAAACTTCGGAAATTAATTCCGGGCACTCCGAGCCTCAGAATCAGGTGCCGTCAGAAACCGCGCTCTTGTAAAATTCCAAAGAAAATTAAGAAAAAATTTCCCTTGAATTTTACGGGTCTTTACATTACTCCCACCTCAGGGCTTTACGTCCCCGTAAAGATACATCAAAACTAGGTAAACAAATGAGGGTACTGAGCACGCATCTGAGCCTCCTGCTCCTATGTGATTTCCTAGAGGTTCCCGTGCTGCCATCTGATGCGCACAAGAGGAATCGATCGCCCACGTAGGACCCTCTCCTGTCGATCCTCTATCTCCACCGGGACCTCCGTAAAAGTCTCCCCATCGTCAACGTCAAGCTCCCCATGGTCAATGATGTGCGTCGGGTCGTGCACGTATCTCCTCAGCTGAGACACGTGGAAGACATCATGCACCCGGTGCAACTGAGGTGGTAGAGCCAGGCGATAAGCCACCTCACCAATCCGGCTGAGAACCTGGAAGGGTCCGATGAAGCGCGGAGATAACTTGCCGCCTCGGCCAAATCTCCGAATACCACGTCGAGGTGAGACCCGCAAGAAGACGTGGTCGCCATCCTCGAACTCCAGTGGCCTCCGCCTCCTGTCAGCGTATGACTTCTGCCGGCTCTGAGCTGTCCTCATCCGCTCCTAGATGACCTGGACCTTTTCTGTCGTGGCCTGGACCATCTCCGGTCCCATCAGAGCTGCAAGATTTCTTCTTTGCCGATAAGAGAAATCTGGTCTCATCCCCTGGATGAACCACATTCTTTGCCTAATACAGTCAATCCTAACATGGATGATACTAATCCATACCAAGGATGACGTCGTAAGGCCTCGACGCTACTACTAAGAGTTTCAACTGTTACTCTCGCCTCCAAGGGTTGAGTCACACTGTCGGCATCAGTGTGTGGTAACTGGGTCTCCTCCAGTAGATGTCTCACATGTGAGGGTCAAGTCAACAGCCAAAACTGGAACCTCTTAGTAACATCACGAAAGAGGACAGGAACGAAAACATCACAAAGGTATGCGTCTTTTATTATTGCAGCTCATAATACAAGACGCTACACAAATGCAACAAGGAACCAGAAGTACAAAGGATGTATCCACTAGTTCTGCTCCTGTCCATCGGCTCCCAGAGCTCCATGATCGAAGGCCTCGGTTGCCTGAAGCTGTGCTCTCCCCTGCGGTCGGGGTGGACCTCCTGGTGGTGGTGGTGGTAGAGCCTCAAAGCGTCGCCCACCACCGGCTGCTCGTCCAGCTCCTCTGCCTCATTCGCCTCCTCCCTGCGGACCGCCACGGTCGAACCTCTGCCTCTGCCTGGGAGGTTCTTCACTTAACTGCTGATCATCAGCATAGAGGTCGGACAGTCACGAGCCATGTGACCAATCCCGCCACAGGAGTAACACTGCCCACTCTCGGCACGCCTGGCTCTGACTCCATCCCGACTTCCCCGTACAACTGAGCCTGAGTCGTGCAGTCGGCCACCGGTAGGTCTGGTCTGCCTGGAACCCTGAGTCATCCGTCGGCTACCTGTTGCCGAAGACTCCGCTATCTGCCGCCCTGCGGTAGGTCTCGCTGTGGACTCATCCAGGAAACTCTCGATCAGGAGGGCTCGCTCTAGCACTCCTGCCTGGGTCGGGATGCTGAGGGAGATCAGTGATGCCCTGATCTCGTGTCTCAATCCCTGCACGAAGGTCCGGGCCCGGAAGAAGGGGTCCCGTACCATGTCTGTCGAGTACCGAGAAAGGTCGGTGAACCTCGCCGCGTACTGAGCAACCGTCATGCTGCCCTTCCGCAGCTGAAGAAGCTCCTGGATACGCACCGCACGAAGGGTGGCTGGGACGAACTCCGAGCGAAAAAGGCTCTCAAAGTCCGTCCAAAGTAGAGATGCCTCATCGTGCACCTGGAGCATCAAGCTCCACCATCGTCCTACTACTGCGTGTAATAGGCTCGCAACGAGGATCACCATGAGGTCTTATGGTGTCCTCACTAGCCTAAACACTCGTACCACTGCCTCCAGCCAGTCCTCTGCTGCCTGGGGATCCGTCTCCCCGCGAAACCTAGGTGGTCGCTGGCGCTGAAACTCATGCAGTGCGCTGAGGCGACGTGCATCGTCAGTGGCTGGTGCTGGAAGCATCGGGGGCTCAGCGGGTAGTGCTACCGCCGGTGCCACTGCTGACAAAGGGCCCTGCACCGAGGCCTCGTCGCTCGGTGGGCTGTCGTCACGCTCAACTCTCGGAACCCTAGCTGGCTGCCGTCGTGGGGCCATCCTGAATAGGAAACAGGTGCGCCACGGTCAAACAGTATACCTGGTGAGCTGACACAAAGAAATCACAAAGAAAACTTTGAAACACACACGCAATCAATGTTTTCATGCATTAAGTCGGAAATCAGAAGTCAGGGTCCTGGTGTACGGATACGTCGGCCGCCGCACCAACACTGGACTCCTTGGACTGATAACCACACTCAATACGCTAAACATTATTGCTTCACATAGAAAAGATCAGAGTTCGCGGTAGAACCGAACTGCCTCTGATACCAATTTGTCACGACCCGCCCTCGGGGTCCGTGCCGTGACTACCCCAAGCCCGCCTTCCATAGGCCAGGGGCTGGCGACTAGCACCAAGGCGTAAATCCCAGTAAAAAGGGAAGGCATTGCCTTTGTAAAGTAAACAAACACCACAGAGTAAGCAAGCGGAAAGTAAACACTAAACAAAAGCAGAGTACAACTGAAAGTGCGGAAAAGTAAATGGGCCAGTATACAAACCCAAACTGAAAGTAAAGTACAACTCGAAAGGGAAAACAACAACTGAAAGGTAAAAGCCGCTACACCGAGCTGTCCACTGGAAATCCCACCTGAAGGGTGGGTACAGATAGCTCCACTGCACCACGGGTCCCGCCGTCAGCTCCGTGCACGTCCCGCCCAGTGGTCCACCTCCGGGTACCGTCCCGCTCTGCAAGCCTCAGCTAAGGTCAACGCTGTCCGTCGTCTGCAACCAACACAACGTAGTGCGGGCAAAGCCCGTGCAGGGGTGAGTATAAGCTACTCAGTAGGGACCCCGAGACCCCTGAAGGTCTCTCAAATCCACAAAGGATAAACCACAAAGAAAAGTACAGTAACAACCGAATCTGCTTAGGTATATGCCCATACATATACCTAAGTTATCAAATTCAAATACGCTCCAACCTCCGAGCCCAAGTACAACTCAGTCCACACAGGAAAGTAAACGTATTCCACACAGGGAAGCAAAACGTAATCCACATAGGATTGCACAACACAATCCACACAGGAAAGCAACAGATTCAGCTCACACAGGTATACTTCTTCAAAGGACGATAAAGATGATCTCTGATCCATCTAAGTTGTCGGACCCACGAAGGATCGATAGGTAACTAACCCCCGCAAAAGACCCACACAGGAAAGGGCCCACGTAGGACCTGTAGATAAGCACCGCAAAGACCCACACAGGATCGGGCCCCACACAGGACCTGTAGATAGTCACCACAAGACCCACACAGGATCGGGCCCACACAGGACCTGTAGATAGTCACCGCAAGACCCACACAGGATCGGGCCCACACAGGACCTGTAGATAGTCACCGCAAGACCCACACAGGATCGGGCCCACACAGGACCTGTAGTTAGTCACCGCAAGACCCACACAGGATCGGGCCCACACAGGACCTGTAGCACTGATCCACGTAGGATCGCTGAGTGCTGAAGTCGTCGTCGTCGAATCCACACATGATCTCTGTACTGTCGTCGTCGCAGTCACAGTAGCAGTAGCAGCAGTAGAAGTCACAGTAACAGTCGCAGCCAGCACTAGGGTTCCCGCACACAGCAAGCTCGTTCGGAGGGTCCGCTCCACGAGCCGAGAGGCTGATACATCAACTGTCACAAAGTCCAGAGTTGATGTATCCAAAAGTTTTGTATCGTCAACAGGAACTCAACGCAACAGACGACGCGTCGATCGGACGCCCGGTCTGAGAGTTATTGGCATTTTCGTCCCCGGGGCCCGGTTGGTTTTTAAGGCAAAACCAACCCGACCGTACTCCACCTGCGTTCAAACCTCGGGTAGAGTATGCCAAAAGATCGGTCTCACTAAGAGGAACACAACAAAGCTGACGGTACGTCGATCGGACGTCCGTAGCTCAAGATATGAGCGTTTCCGCTCCGAAGGCCCGGTTGGTTTCGTGAACGAACCAACCCGGCCGAACTCAAAGTAATCCGAAACCTTGAGTGCGATAAACCGAAACGACTGTCTCGATCCAAGGATCGCATCGCCGCTGACGGTTCGTCAATCGGACGTCCAGTCTGAAAGATATCAGCCTTTCCGTCTCACACCCACCCTGGGAAACTTCCCAGGAGGTCACCCATCCTGATCACTACTCTAAGCCAAGCACGCTTAACTACGGAGTTTTAACCACGTAGGCTCCCGAAAAGGAAGGTGCGCCTTGAGTATAGTATACCGAAACGACCGTCTCGATCCAAGGATCGCGTTGCCGCAGATGGTTCATCGATCGGAGGTCCGTGGCTCAAGTTATGGCCAAAAGACCGAAGTCGTCTCGAAAACGGGGGGTCCGGGTCCGGGCCGACCCGGCCCGACCCCCCCTGGTCTGACCCGAACCGGGTCGACCCGACCCGGATCCGACCCGAACCGGGTCGGACCGACCCGGTCCGCTGGACCCGGCCCGGCCGGTGGCGGCGCGGCGGCGCGGTCCGGCCAGCGGCGGCGCGGCCAGGGGGCCGCGCATGTGCCGCACGCGGGGGGGGGGGGGGGGGGGGGGGGGGGGGTAAACCCCCCCTTTTTTTCGGATCTCGGCCGGCCTAAGGCCGGCCGTTTCTTTCTCACGCGGGACCCGCGGGTCCCGCCTCCTAACCAAAGCGGCGGCCGGCGCGGCCGGCCGCCTTCTTCTTCTCCGCCGCGGCCGTAGCCGCGGCTCTTCCCCGATCTCCGGCGGCCGGCGAAGCCGGCCACCTTCTGGCTGCTCCGCCGCGGCCGTAGGGCCGCGGACTTCTTGTTCTCCGGCGCCGGCGGCCCGGCTGGCCGCCGGTCGCCTCCTTGTTCCGCCGCGGCCCGTCTCCGGCCGCGGTCTCTTTCGTAAACAACGACGCGGTGTGTCGGCACCGCGTTTCTTCGTCGCAGCTCGCTCCGGCCATTAATTCTTTTGTTCCTGCGCGGTTGCGACGACACCGCGCTGTCTCCGCTAAATTAACACGAAAGAATAGATGGGGGAGGAGAATCGGCCGTGTTCGTGCGGTCCGGTCTCCTCCCATTATAACGATATCAGTTGGCCAATCGTATAAACACAACAATGAATGTTTCACAATTTTTAATAAAAATTTGGAACTACGCCCAACGGATTATTCTTTCATGTTCGAGGGAATGAAAACACGTAATTTAAAAAGGACAAACCCCCTACATTGAAAATTGACGTCACACGTCGGTTATCGCGGAGGAAGGCGTCGCGGCGTCGGACGTAGATTCCGTGGACGTCGGGGTGCGTCCGAGGAGGGAACGACGTCTCTTCACTTGTCGCTTAAGACGAAGAAGAGAGGTACGTTGTCGTTGGTGATGATTACCACGGTCGGCGACTTCTCCCTTGTCGAGGAGGAAGATGAAGACGGAAGAATCCGGGACGCCGAGTCTCGATGGTCGTGGGATCGATGTTCTTTGTCGGAGAAGAACCGTTCTTCACGTTCTTCGTCGAAGACGAAGAAGATCTTCAAGTCTCTCAACGATTCTCCCAATCCTCTCAAGTAACAAAGGAACTAACCCAAAAATAAATCAAGCTTACACTTAATTTATTAACACAACCCAACCTTTGGAATTCAAGAGTTTGAATTTCAACAACTCAAAATTAAACTCACTTATTAATTATACATGAGTTGTATAATTAATTAAAAGTTAAGTTGTCAAGCCTTTAAGAGGGAGAGAGGGGAGTTAGGGAATTTGAGGGGTTTTGGCACATTAAGTGCAAGGGAGTTTAAGGGGGTAGAAGAGAGTTAAGGGGAAGGTGAAGGGTTGGGGCTCGTGTGGGACCCACCTCACCTTAATCCTCACTTGATTAGTTAGGAACTTATGATTCCACCCCAACTTCCACACTTAGGATATAACCACTTAAGAAGATAAATAAAATAAATATTGTATAACAAATTTATTTTACTCTTCATTTCATCCAGAAAATTAAACATCTCCTCCTAGGAAAACGCAACTTCGGGAAAGGTCTCCTTAAGAGAATATCGGCGCTACGAGTTCATCGGTGTCCTCGGATTTCAATTCCGAGCACCAGATCAAAAGTTAGGAAATCCCGCTCGTTCGTTCACTGAACGTACCCGAGCCAAACTTCGGAAATTAATTCCGGGCACTCCGAGCCTCGGAATCAGGTGCCGTCAGAAACCGCGCTCTTGTAAAATTCCAAAGAAAATTAAGGAAAAATTTCCCTTGAATTTTACGGGTCCTTTACATGGGCTTTATAAATGTCCAAGATTATTGTCTAACAACGGGTCAAGGAACTCAGGAGAAAGAACTTAATGTATCAATATTGACAACCACACAGGAATGATCACTGTGTAATATAATCCCTTCATCGCAACATCTCATCAAGCAGGTTACATATCAGTGTCACCAAACTATATGCTCGATATGTCTTTCTTTGAATATTTGAAATAAACATGTCATTACACTATGGGAATGATATTTAATGTGAAGGTTTTATTCCAATCAAAGGGTCGAGATATCAACTTCCATAAATATGAAAGGGACACATTCTTCCTTGACTTATCCATTAATGACATGTCACTTGTGACACACCCAAAACATCCAAATTTTCCATGAACTGTTATCGTCATGGTTTATGAAATACATCTAAGTACACGAGTTGTAACATGAATTAATAACAATATTAAAGTCAAAGGACCATCAAACACACTCATAGATAGGAATATCCTATGACACTAAAACATGCAAAATTCTTACTGGTGGGTTTGTTCTTATAATCTCTCCTCTTGGAGATTACTAAGTGTGAACTTCATAAGTAGAAGCCTCATATTATTACGAGTACTAACACCTGATAGTCTATGTACTATTTTCCCCATAATAGTACATTATATAACCATAGAACATTATTTAAGAATATTTTCGAAACACATCAAGGCTCTCATCATAGCAGGGAACTGCTAAGACATTATCAATATGACGTATACTCTAGAAAATTATTACATTAGATTCATAAAGAACAACAAGCAATACATAATAATTAGTTTTATTAATATTCAATACATTGAATATAAATTTAACCAAAGTACAAATAGTTGGTCCTAGGACATCAACTCCAATAGCAGAGGCCTCTCATCATGCTCGGGAATGCATTTAGTGGGTGAATCATGTGTGGTTTTGGTGTGGAAAATTTTAGATGGAGATGAATGATAATGGGATAAAGAGAGTAGTAATAGACATGAGAAGATAGAAGGAGGGAGGTAGGAAAGAGAGGAGGATAGACAGTCTGGAGCTAGGGAGTTGTGCACATGATAGGAGGAAGATGGAGGGAATGGTGGGCCATAAACCTAGGGTTCATGACATTTTAAATCTTCCCAAAATATACACATATTTTATTAGATACATGATGTGTAAAGTTAATTTTTTTTATTTTTTTGGGCCATGAAATTTATATGTCGTGTAATGACCACAAAACATGTAATTGGTGTTTTGTGCCTCTTTTTGGGCTAGGTATTTTTGACAATCTTCCAATAATGATAAAACTTACTAAAGACTAAATTAACTTATTGGTCCTACCATGGGATACTTCCCAGTTAGTTCTTTTTTTAACATCAAGAGCTAGACTCTTTTCATTTCAGGTGAATTTGAGAGTAATGACATACCCCTCATGAAATGGATCTTGGTATAACTTTAACCTTTCATCACTAACCTTAAAGGGTAGTTCTACACCATTTTGAATTTCAATTTTACAGTATGGGAAAACCTTAATCATTTTATAAGGTCCTAACCATCAGTATTTCATCTTCCTAGTGAATAATTTCAACTGAGAATTGAAAATCATAACTTTATCCCCCAATGTGAAGATTCATCATGTAATACACTATTCATGACACTTCTTCATCTTTTCTTTATAAATTATAGAATTATCATAGGTATCTTTTCTAATTTATTCCAGCTCATCTATTTGGAGCATTCTAAATTTCATAGATTTTGAGCATCTATATTTATTTTTTTTATTTCCCAAGAATAGCAGCGCTACAATTCCACTAGTATATGGCATGAATTTATGTACACAATTTATAATAGAGTAGTACCAATGAGTTTCTTATATGTTGTGTGATATTCCCAAAGCGTTTCATCTAGTTTGATACTCCAGTACTTTCTACTTGTGTTCATTATCTTCTCTAGGATTTGTTTAATTTCCCTATTTGACAATTTGAATTGCCTACTTGTTTTTGGGCAGTAGGGATTTCTAGTGTTATAACAAATTCCATACCTTTCAAGTAATACCTTGATGGAATTATTTGAAAAATTGATTCCCTGATCACTAATGACTAATTAGGGGAATCCAGATCTTGAGAAGATATTTTTCTTTTGAAAATTCATGACTAATTTTGGTGTGTCATGAGTGGTAGCCTCAACTTATACCCATTTTGAGATGTATTCAACATATACTAGGATATAAAACTTCCCATTATAATTAGGGAATGGTATCACAAAATCAATCCCCCATACGTTGAAGATTTCCACTTATAGAATAGGATTTTAGGGCATTTCATTTCTTTTACCTATGGCACTTATCTGCTAGCACCAATCAAGGATTTGAAAAAAGTACCTTGCATCTTGATGAAGCATGGGACATAATAAATATCTTTGAAGGATTTTGTCCATGGTACATTTAGATCTATGATTACCTCCTTTTAGCGATGTGTGACACATGTCGAGTACACTTTTTATTTTTCCATCTAGGATGCAGTTCCACATTAATCCATCACTACAATGCTTAAAACGTAGTGGATCATCTTAGTAGTAATGTAAATATTCGACTAAGAATATCTTCCTATGTTGATAGGTTAGGTTTGGGAAGAGTGATCTTTTGGTGAGATAATTTGAAATATTTGAAAATCATGGTTGTTCTTGGGTATTTATTATGAATAGTGTTTCATCGTGGAAGTCATTATTGATCTCAATATTATCATAATCCTTATTTATGGGTAGTGGGAGTCTATAAAAATGATCAAAAATAACATTCTTAGTGCCTTTGGTATCTTTTACAATGATATTGAACTCTTACAATAGTAGGATCCACCATATTAGTTGCAGTTTGACATCCTTTTACTCAGTAGATATTTATGTGCTGCATGATCAGTGTAAACCACTAATTTGGATAGGATGTATGAGAGAAACTTTTCAAAATAATAGATGATTGCCCAAATTTCATTTTTGTTAGTCGTATAATTTATTTGATAGTCATTCAGTATGTGACTGGCATATAAATGTGAAAAAATATATGATCAACTAACTATCCTAAGATAGTTTCAATAGTGAAGTCGTTGGTGTTGCACATCAGCTCAGATTCCTTATCCCAATCCGGTGAAATGATGACAAGAGCGACCAACGTGCTATTCTTTAGGGTATTGAATTCCCATAAAAAATATTCAGTGAACTCAAAAAGATTACCTTTCAACAATAAGTGTTTCAAGGGGTGGGATTCTTTCAAAAATTCTTTTATGAAGTGGCAGTAGAATCCTGCATGGTCCAGAAATATACTTATGCCTTTTAATATTGCAGGCTTAGGTAATTATTTTATTACCTTGAGTGGTCATCCTTATATCCACTTTTTTCACAAATTTATTAAGAAAATTTTCAAGATTAAACTGTATAGGTGGGGATTATTATGGCAGTCTATGTAGAGTTGGCTAGAATTACTACTGAGATCTAGGGGGAAAGGTTTGCTGAGTTATTTTCTATTGGGGTTAAGGATATGTATTTTAAAGTGGGAACCCAGCTGATCCCTAATTACGGGGTGGTTCTTGACCACTCGTATGTTAATAGTAGTATTGATTATTTTTTTGTGGCTATTACGGAGCTGATATCTTCTAGTAATATTACTGCTATTAGTATTTTTGAAGATGTTGGAATTGTTGGCCTTATTGATTATAGTTAACATAATTAAAATCTTGGGATTGAGGTTACTCTATCCCTACCCTGAAATCTTGGTATGGGTGTAGGCCTCCATACATCTCACAAGGTTGGATCTCTATCACAAGAGAAAGAGGGGATGATGATGCAACATGTAGCTGAAATGAATCAAGCTTCTTTATAAGGGATTCTACTTATACTACTAGGCATGTGGTCTCTTCCACTTGATGGATTCCACACCGAGATAGTCCTCGATCACTCTTACATATACTAGAATTATGGGAGACCTCATATAGAAGTTCTCAACCAACTCCATTCATCTCAAGTATAAGTCCTCCATCAGTAGTGGAGTACAATATAGTTTGTACAGTAGGTTTGATTCCTTGATATAACATCTGAAGTTGAAGACACACATCAAGTTTGTAATGTGGTCATTTTCTAGAGATATCCTTAAAATGATCACAGGCTTCCCCGTAAGACTCTTTGTCTATCTAGGAAAAATTTTGGATGTTATTCTAGATCTTCCAAGTCTATATTGGTGGAAAGTACTTATCTAGGAACTTGTTTTACATATCATACCAAGTTGTAATTGACTTGGGAGCTTGGATTTTGAGCCAATACTTGGCTCAGTTGCACAAGTATAAATGGAAGACTCATAATCCGAAGTTCCCAGTCAGGATCCAAGTATCACTGAGAGGGGGAGGGGGTGAATCAGTGATATCTTTTTCTTTTTAAGTTTCCTTCTTTTTAAAACAACCTTAACCTCCTGTTAAATAGTTTCTTACCTGTTGAACACACACAACCACAAGAACATAAGATTTACAAGGTTCACTACTCAAAAATAGTAGCTACGTCCTTATTATGGTACCTAAACGATCCAGTACCACACAATCCACTAGAAAACGATCCTTTGATGTGGAATACAATGAGTAGGATATACCCTTACACTTGTGTAGCACTTTAAAAACAATCCAATAGTGCCTGTGCTCCCTCTTAGCACAAATAGGGTAATTTAATGATTCTGTGCTTCTTAATGAACTTTCACAAATCAAATCTTTCAAAACAATTCTTAACTTTCCTACCCAGATACTGGTAAGAACCTCCTGGTGCAAACAGATTGCACGCTACTCCCTGCTTGTGTGCCTCCCTACTTGCATGCCACCTGTTTGCGCGCCACTCAGCTTGCGTGCCACCTGCTTGTGCGCTACTCAGCTTGTGCAACTCCCTGCTTGCGTGCCTCACTGCTTGCGCACCACCTATTTACACGCCACTTTCTACTTGTACACCACTATTGTGCACATCTCACAACTTGCATGCCACTTTTGGATTATACACAACACAATTCTTGAAGACACCTCCCTACTTTCACGCCTCTAACAACTTGCGCACCACTTCTACTTGCGTGCCACCCTACTTGCACACCTTATAAATAACCCTTAGCTTGCGCGCCACTGACAACTTGAGCGCCACTTCTGTTTGTGAGCCACTTTCTACTACTTACATGATCAGAGCTCAAATTGTTTTTCTTAAGTGTTGATCATTAAAAAATGAGGAGGCTAGTCATCTATTTATAGGCATTTTGGTGACTTGCGCGCCACCTACACTTGCGTGCCGCTCCTGCACTTGCGTGCCACTCCAGCACTTGCGTGCCGCTCCCGCACTTAC
>CAUJRU010004429.1:0-17198 GCA_963277665.1 Viscum album | reverse complement strand
AACCCGTAGAATTCATAATGTCAGTTATATTATAAACGATGTAAAAAACCAACACCCGACAGTTTTTACGTCGGTTATAAAATAACGGACGTAAAAAAATGGTTTCTGATGTGTTTTTTACGTCAGTTATAGAATAACTGACGTAAAAAAACATGTGGCTTTTTTTACATCGGTTATAAAATAACCGACATAAAAATTTCGGTATCTGATACATTTATAATGGCGGTTATTATAATAACCTGCGTTATAAATGTAATAAAAACAGTTTATAACACCAGTTATTAAATAACTAACATTATAAAACATTTAGAAAATTAACATGCCCTGTGGATTGTCATTTGTGATTTTTCGATCGACAGACCGACGACTCATCTCTATCGCGCCGAAAACCCTAATCGACTCTTCGATCTTGTTTCATTAAACTCGTTTTTTCATCATCTTTTATCATCTTTACTCTCCTCGGATCTATCATCTCCACTCGCAACACTCCAGTAATCCTCCCACGACTTCATTTCGTTTGTTTTTTTCTCGATAGTCAATATTTACATTTTGCGTTTTTTTTGTTTAAACTAGGTAAGATTCTTCGATTTCGAACCCTATTACCTCATTTTTCCATCATCATCTTATTTATTATCACCAGATCTATTAGATCAACTCGCAATATTCACGTAAGCCTCACCTACTTCTATTTCATTTGTTTTTGTTTCGCGGATGCCCGACATTGATGGTAAATTTTTTTTTCATTAACAACTAATGATCTCATTCACCTATATTATAGCAATTTATATGTAAACCATTGTGATACACCCATTCCGTGTACCGGGGTGATTTATTTTATAAGTATATATGGTTTTTCATGGAGGAATGTTTGTTTTGGATCCTTGGTTGTTTCTATTTTGGGTATCACTTTTTTTGTTCCATAATCTATTTAGGTCTCTTATTTTCGTGGACTATTATAAGTCATCATATGCTATTAAAACACGATTCATTGCACAATAGATCATTTTAGACTAGTAGGAGATATAGTTCATGGTTCTCATTTTGAATAATGGCATGACACCAAAACTAGTAGCTTGAGGTTAAAATCCCTAGATATGCCAAAACTAGTAGCTTGACATTAAAATCCTATGGTTCTGGGGGGCTATCAAGAGGGTTGGTGGTTGTCCAGGGGGTTGGAGGCTGTACAGGGTGTCCATGGAGGTGGGGGGGGGATGTCCAGGGGTGTGGGGGGGGGGGGTTCCAAGGGGGTGGGGGTGTCGAAGGGGGTGGGGGGCTGTCCAAGGGTGTGGGTGGGTGGGGGGGGGGGGGGGCAGTCCAAGGGGGTGGAGGCCTGTCCAGAGGGTTTGGGGAGTTGTTTGATGGGTGGGGGATGTCCCAAGGGTTGGGGGTGTCCAAGGGGGTAGGGGGTGGGTGGTGGTGTCCATGAGTGGTGGGGGCTGTCCAGGGGGTAGGGGGGTTGTCCAGAGGGGTGGGGGCTATCCAACGGGGTGGTGGTGTCCAGGGGGTGTCCAAGGGGGTGGTGTTCAGAGGGTTTGGGGGGGGCTGTCTAGAGGGTTGGGGGGTGTTCAGGGTGTCCATGGAGGTGGGGGGGGGGCAGTCCAGGGGTGTGTGTGGGGGGGGGGGGAGTCCAGGGGTGTGTGTGGGTGGGGGGGGGGGGGGGGTCCAAGGGGGTGGGGGTGTCGAAGGGCGTGGTTGGGTTGTCCAAGGGGGTGGGTGGGTGGGGGGTATCCAAGGGGGTGGGGCCTGTCCAGAGGGTTTGGGGGGTTTTCCGGGGGGTGGGGGCTGTCGAGATGGTTGGGGGTGTCCAGGGTGTGTCCAAGGGGGTAGGGGTGGGGGTGGTGTCGCGGAGGGGTGGGGATGTTGTCTAGAGGGGTGGGGGCTGTCCAGGGGTTGGGGGGGGGGGCTGTCTAGAGGGTTGGGGGTGTCCAAGGGCGTAGGGGGTGGGGTGGTCTTCGGGAGGGGTGGGGGTGCTGTCTAGAGGGGTGGGGGGCTGTCCAAGGGGTGGGTGGGGCGGGGGGGTGTCCAGAGGGGTGGGGGGATGTCCAAGGGGGTGGTGGTGTCCAGGGGGTGTCCAAGGGGGTGGGGTGGAGTTCAGAGGGTTTAGGGGGCTATCTAGAGGGTTGGGTGGTGTCTAGGGTGTCCATGGAGGGGGGGGGGGGGTTCCAAGGGGGTGGGGTGTGTAAGGGGGTCGGGGGATGTCCAAGGGGTGGGGGCCTATCCAGAGGATTTGTGGGTTGTTCGGGGGGGTGTATAGAGGGTTGGGTGGTGTCCAGGGGGTTGTCCAAGGGGGTAGGAGGTGGGCGGTGGTGTCCAGGAGGGGTGGGGTGTCCAGGAGGGGTGGGGGGGGGCTTTCCAAGGGTGTGGTGGTGTCCATGGGGTGTTCAAGGGGGTGGGGATGGTGTCCAGGGGGTGGGGGGTTGTCCAAGGGGGTGGTGGTGTCCAGGGGTGTCCAATTGGGTGGGGGTGGGGGAGTTGTCCAAGGGGGTGGTGGTGTCCACGGGTGGGGGGCAAGGGGGTGGGGGATAAATGTCAGTTGGGATTAACTACTACGTCGTGGTTTGTGAGATTAAGACATGATTATTGTATTGTTTCATGGATATTAATGTTGTAATATGATTCTATTTGGTTATATATATTTTTACTTGTCATCGAATATGATAAAATTATGGGTTATGGGGGACACCATGTCGTGGTTTTCAAATATGTGTAGTTATCCTAACCCCATTGTGTCGTGATGATTTTCTTTACATTGTGATTTTATCCATATGAGTTTTTACTTTAAATTTGATTTGATTCTCAGGTTTAGTCTATTTTATCCAATTTTTTATCAACCATTGGAGGCCCCATGGTTTTCGTTGAATCAATGAAATTTAAAACTATTATATCTAACTATATTTTCTTTTTAAAATCATATTCAAAAATATTTTTTTAACTGCACATAGATTAGTTTTATATTTCAAAATTGTTTTACATTAAAATTATGAATTTTTCATAGAAACATATATTTGTCTTATCTTAAAAATATGTATAATTTTGATATTTTTTATAGGTAATAATGAGTCAATGTTGGATTACGGCACATCTAATGAGAAATGAGTATGAGGAAGGTGTTGATCCATATTTGGAATTTACTAAATGAAATGTTCCAAGTAGTGACATTATTTTATGTCCATGCCTGAAATGTTTGAATATGAAGAACTTAAAAAGTAGAGAGATAAAAGATCATCTAATTTGTTGTGGTTTTAATCTGAGTTACATCCCTTGGATTTGGAATGGAGAAATTGGACGGAATGTCACTGATGATGATGATTCGAAAGAAAAAAACTCCAATGGAATTGAAGAAATGATTCGTGATATTGCAGCAGAAACAATTGAGATAGAACTGACAGCTGTGCATATTTATGGTGATGCTGAAAAACCATTATATCCTGGTTGTACAGATTTTACGGTTTTTCGGCAGTGTTAAGATTGATTAACCTGAAGGCGAAACATGGATGGAGTGGCAGAAGTTTTACAGAGATGCTATAATTGATGAAATAAATTCTTCCAAAAGATAACGATCTTCCAGATTCACATTATAAGGCCAAGAAAATATTATGCCCGATGGGATTGGGATACATGAAAATACATGGCTGTCCAAATGACATTGTTATATATAATATGGAATATGAATTTCTGTCAGAGTGTCCTAAATGTGGGACATCACAGTATATGGTGAAAGAAAAATCACAGGTTAATGTAGAGATTAAAAAGATCCCTTCAAAGGTATTTTGGTATCTTCCTATAATTCGTCGTTTCAAACGTTTATTTTCTAATTCACATGATGCAAAAAGGTTAAGATGGTATGCTGATGAGTGGTTATGTGATGGAAAAATACATCATCCAGCTGATTGTCTACAATGGAAGAAAATTGATGAGGAGTAATCTACATTTGGAAATGAAATTAGAAATCTCATACTAGGGTTGTGCATACATGGAATGAATCCATACCGAACCCTCAGTAGCACACATAGGTCATGGCCTATTTTATTGGTAATTTACAACCTCTCTCTTGAAATTTTTATGAAGCGAAAATATGTCATGTTGAGTATACTGATCTCTGTTCTGAAGCATCCCGGCAATGATATTGATGTTTACTTGTCATCCTTGATTGATGATTTGAAACTTTTATGGGCTGATGGTATTAGGGTGTATGATTCTTATAAAATGGATTATTTTCAACTGCATGCAGTCCTTTTGTTCACTATAAATGACTTCCCATCATATGGAAATTTGTCTAGATATAGTGTTAAAGGTAATACAGCATGTCCAATTTGCGAACAACACACATAATATTGTCAATTGCATCATGGGAAGAAAATAGTGTACATGGGTCATCGAAAGATTTTGCCTATGTATCACCCATATAGAAGACTAAAAAAGGCATTCAATGGCTCAGAAGAATTTAATATTTCTCCAAATCCTTTATCCCCTGATCTGTATTTTGAGAGGGTGAAAAACCTTGATGTGACATTGGGAAAGAAACAAAAAATTGGTAATGATAGACATATTTGGAAGAAAAGGTTAATATTTTTTTTGCTACCATATTGGAGATATCATGAAGTTAAACATAATATTGATTTCATGCATGTGGAGAAGAATATCTGTGATTGTTTGATTGGAACATTGTTAGATATTAATGGAAGACAAAAGATGGGTAGAATGCAAGATTAGACTTACTATCAATTAGAATACGTTTGGAGTTAGCTCCCACTCCTAAAGAAGACAAACAGTTCTTCCCCCGGCTTGTCATACATTATCGAAGAGGGAGAAAATTAGCATTTTTCAGTGTCTTCATTATATCAAAGTGCTTCAAGGTTATTCTTCAAATGTAAAAAATTTTGTCTCATTAAAGGACTTGATGTTGATAGGTATGAAATCACATGATTGTCACGTCATGATGTAACAAATTCTACCCATTGCATTGAGTGGAATATTTCCCATCCATGTCAGAAAGACTATAATGAAGTTGTGTTATTTATCCAATTCAATTTGTAATAAGGTGATTGATGTGAATGATTTGAACATTTTGGAAATGGATTCAATTTTTATAATTTTTCTATTGGAAATTTATTTTCCTCCAACGTTTTTTGATACAATGGTGCATTTAATGATTCATCTGGTTCGAGAAATAAAGTTTTGTTGACCAGTATATCTTTGATGGATTTATCCTTTTGAAAGCTATATGAAAATATTGAAGGGGTATGTTAAGAATCCATATCGACCTGAAGCCTCCGTTATTGAAAATTATATTTCTGAGGAGGTTGCAGAGTTTTGTACGAGCTACTTGGCTGCGGCACAACACATTGGTTTGTCTCCATCTCACCATGAACGAGTTAATAATGAGGGAAAGGGGATTCATGTCTCGAAAGTCAAATCATTGTCAGCTGAAGAGATGAAGAAGTTAGAATCATACATCTTGAATAACATAGCTGATGCTCAACCGTATATCACATTTCATATTAATGATTTGAAACAATGTCGTCCAAAGAAGAAAGAAATATGGATTTTGAATGAGCACAACAAAAAATTTTTTGTCATGGATTAAAAAGACATTTCTTGGTAGATCAGATGTATCAGAGACATTAAAATGGATAGTGGGTGGTCTATGTTTAAATGTGATAACATGGTCAGGTTATTACATTAATGTCTATACATTTCATACAAAATGTCAGGACAATAGAGGTGCAGTTCAGAATAGTTGTGTATTTTTTTGAAGAAGAAATGCATTTTTCGAGTGATAAGGACAAAAACCCAATTTCTGCATCAAGTGCATATTATGGAGTTATTGAAGACATATGGGAGGTTAATTAATTTAAAATTAAAGTTCCTGTTTTTTACTGTAAATGGTTTATCTGTAATAATAGTGTTAGACACTATGAATTTGGAATGACACTTGTTAATCTTAATAGATTGGAAGACACAACTGATTCTTTTATAATGGAAACACATGAAAAAAAATTTCTATGTAGTAGATCAATCAGATATGTGGTGGGCTGTTGTTTTACATGGGAAAAACAATATGTTGGTGAGGATGAAATTGATGAATATGATGATTTATGTGAGATCCCTACTTCCATGGAAAGATTAACAGAACATAATGGTGTGCATGTTAAAGACATGGTTTGTTCCATAAGGAATGATCATGACGAACGAATTTGGGAAAAAATCAATTTGTACAATTCCAAAAATTACAGGTAACATATGTTTATTTCTTGTTTGCATTTATTTTTTTTCATAAAATGTTAAATATTGTAAGTTTTTTATTTACTAAAACATGTATTAAAACAAAATAAGTATAAGTTTTTGTTTGTTTTATGTTTGTTTAGTTTACTTTATCATGTTTACCATTACATGAATTATATATCTTTATTTTTGTTTAGTGAAAATTGCATTACCATGTTTAACAAGTTTACCCGGTTTACTAGGTTTACCATGTTTACCATCTTGACCATCTTGACTATTTTTACCATTGTTTAACATGCTTACCATATTAACAATGATTCCTATTATGTAACTTAGTACACTTTTCTATTTTCTGATTACAGTAGTATTAAAATATTTGAATTTTTATATTTGTGAACTAATGTTTGTTTTTTTGATTTGAAGGATAATGACAGATCATTCTGTTGATCAACCACATGATTCTGGAGATGATAATATTGGTCATACCTCTAGGGAGTAACATTCACATGATCCTCTTTATGTTCCCCAATAATCCTCATGTGATCCTATTAAAACAAAGAGTTCAAGAGTTGGTAAACGTGGTTGCACACGTTTCCCAAAAGTAGCACTTGCTCATATGCAGGATCAGAGGATACTTGTTGAGTTTGATGATGATGATATTCCTAGAGGACCAAATGAAAAAGATTTTATGAGTTTTGTATTTACTCAGGATAAGAGAAAAGTAATCATTTTGTATGATGACTGGATAAGTGTGGATAAATAGATAATATCTCAGTTGTGGGAGACGATTTTGGTAAGATCTTTTGCTATTTTTGACTGTTATTTAAATGTTTCCTGTATATATAATATGTCTAACCTCTTCTTTATCAGATTAAATTTGATATTCCTAACACTGGAGGAGTCAAGAAGAAATACTTATCGATGGCTACCAGGAGATAGAGGGATTTCAAATCAACCCTCTCATCTGATTTCATTTTTGGTCATAGGATTCATGACAATCCATGTCATATATATCCTTTTATAGATGAAGACACATGGAGACAATTTGTTGAAAGTAGAAGAAAATAGTCATTTTTGGTAAGGGCGATGTAAAATTATATAATATTTCTTATATAAATGATCGTAATAATTTTTTGTTAATGATTTATTATTCTTAATTTACAACAAATAGGGAAATGTCATCAGGAGATCCAATCAAAAAATGTATTCCCTCATAGTTTATCTCAGGGAGGGTATGCATTTTTGGAAGAACAAATAATGGAAGAAAAGTTTCAAAAACTAAGAGCTGAGTCTTCAATATTTGGAGAGGTGGCCCCTCCATCCCCTCTATCTAGACATGAAAAATGGAAGAGAGCTTGGATAGGAAAAAAGGGAAATCTCTTTTGGAAGAATCGAGATTCGTAGCTGAGAGGATTGTATGATATCTATTTTATTTATTTAAGTTAATTATTTTCTTCATATAATTTCAATCATTAAATAAATGTTCAGTTAATTAATACATGACTCTCTTGAGGAGTAGATCTCACAGGGGGCATTTACAGCTACTAGGAGGCATGATATTTTATCTATAGCATTGGGAAATCCCGAACATCCTGGTCATGTAAGAGGATATCTTCCAGGTGTATCGGTAAGAAAAGTGTTTCCATGTTCTTCAACTTCTAATGTTGGGGGTGTTTATAAAAAAAATCCTTGGAGGCTGAAGTTCATAATATTAATGCAATGATGGAGGAAAATATTAGAGCATCGGTATAGTCTATGTTTGTAGACATGCAAAGACAATTTCATACTGTAGCTCCCACTCCTCCACCTCCCCCTCCAAACACCATTATTTATCCTCCACCTATGCCAGTAGCTCCCACTCTCCCACCTCAGCCTGCGAACCACATTTTTTATCCTACTCCTCCACTACAGCTTCCTACTTATTGTTAGTTTTATGTTGATGATCCTCAACATCATATAGTTTCATATGGGTTGGTATATTGTAAAGGAGATACAGTTCATCATCAACAATTTGAGGTAGAGAATCAGAGGGTCACTGTAAAAGATATTATAGATAGATCATATCGAGTACAATTACCTATAGATGAGGTGAAGACAGTTGGACATAGTATCAACCATTTTTAAATTTGGCCATCTAGACATCTTCACCTCATTACCATAGAGGTATGAATGTTATAACTTTTTTTTATTAAAGTTGTTTTATCATTAGAAAACTAATATATTTTTATATTTATTTCTATAGAAATACTTCAAAGGTAAATAAATATTGTATAGACATAAAAAAATAAAAATGGATATGACATCATATACGGATTCTAGTAGTCTTGACAGATTGTCAATATATTCAAATTTGTTGGTTGTTTATTATGAGTTTCCAATGGAAGCTCATGTTTGTGGATGGGCAATAACTATGGGGATTATGAAAACTGATATCATGGAGCTTGTTACTGGAGAGAAGTTGGGCATTAACATGGTGAAAATTTTTTCCATGTAAGTCTTAACACCTTTTCTATGCGTTATATTTATTAAAAATGTATACTTATGTCTGTTTTGTATTAGGTATCTTTATAACATTTGTGAGAGGAAGCAGCTGACAGATGTATATGGATTCAAGGACCCACAATTGATTTCTCCTGAAGCATGAGAATTTGATGAGGAACAAATAATGGTTTATATTACTAAAAGACTTGAACTAAATATAGTCACACAAAGTTGGATGATGCCTTTTTTTGAGAGGTTTGAAACACATCTCTCTCAATGAGTTCATTATCTTTTAACAAAAAAAACCACTAACCTTAAATTTTCTTTTATTAGTGATCATTTGATGTTAGGGGTTTTTTTCCCAAGGGAGAAAACACTTTATTGGATATGATCTATCGCTGATGATGTGCGGGAAAGTTTTAAGAATATATTGGAAAAGTATGTTTCAATTTCTCTATAGTTTTATATATTATAATGAATTTTAAATTTACCCCATTAATATTATTTTCTAAGAGGGGATGGGTCTACTTTTGAAAAAACACAAAGAAAAGTAGTGCAAAGATCAAATATTTAAATGCAATGGTAAATATCTATTTATAATTAGAACTTTTAGATTTATTACATAAAAATAATTTATTGAATTTACACTCATTCAAACATAATTTTCATGAACAACAAGGTGTCATCGAATACGGATATTATATGTTAAGATTTATGTATGAAATAATAACAACTGGGACAGTTTTGAAATTTTACCTGCTAATATTTCCTTTTAAACTTTACCATAATATTTCAATTTGATTTATTCATTATACACGTTAACTAATATCCTTTTCATTTGTAGATATTTGATAACCCTCAACCCTATGCTGCTCAAGACATCAAACACTTACAAGTGGAGTGGTCAAATTATTTTACAAGTTTGATTGAATTTTAGTTGTTTGTAGTGTATAATGTAATTTTGAATATCGTCATTGTAATTGTTTATTTGGAAGTATTTTAGGTTGGATTTAGTTTTTTTGAAGTTGAAAGTGTATGTTTTGAATGTTATATATGTGAATGTTTAATTTTTATATACTTCTTGTTTTTTTTACTTATGATGGTTTTTATATTATGGATTCTGGTTTGGGAGGAGGGGTTCCAAGGGTGTGGGGGGTGTTCAGTGGGGTGGGGGTGTCCAGGGGTGTGGGAGGGTTATCCGGTGGGTGGGGAGGGGGGGTCCTGGGTTTCAATGAGAGTGGGGGTCCAGGGGGGTGGGAGAATTTCCAGGAGGGTGGAAGGGTTGTCCAGGGGAGTGGGTGGCTGTCCAGGGGGTGTCTAGGGGTGTGGGGGTGTTCTGTGGGGTAAGGGGGGTTTCCAGGGGTGTGGGAGGGCTATCCAATGGGGTGGGCGGGGGGGGGGGGGTGTTCAGTGGGGGGGGGGGGGGGGGTCCAGGGTGTCTATGGGGATGGGGGTGGGGCAGTCCATGGGGTTGGGAGACGAGGCGTTGCCATAACTCGGGGGGATGAACACTGCTGGAAGGTATTCATCACTCCCACATGTGAAACATTTTTAGAGCTCAAGCTTCACATGTGGGAGTGATGAGTACCTTGCAGTGGTGTGCCCCCTGAGGGGGTGTACAGGAGTGTGGGGGTGTCCAGGAGGGTGGGGGGGGGGTTGTCCAGGGGGTGGGGGTGTCCAGGGGTGTGGTGGGGGAAGTCCAGTGGGGTGAGGGGGTTATGGTCTATTTTTGGTAATTTTTTGGTCTGTTTCAGTGGTGTGGGAGGGCTGTCCAGGGGTGTGGGAGTGTTGTCCAGGGGTGGGGGGTATACAGGAGGGTGGGGGGTTTTCCAGGGGTGTGGGGGATTTCCATGGGTGGGGGTATGTCCATGGGTGTGAGGGGTTGTCCAGGGGGTCAGGGGCAGTCCAGGGGTGTGGGGGGGGGGGGTGTCCAGGGGTGTGGTGGGGGCTATCCAGTGGGGTGAGGGGGATATCCAGGGGGTGGTGGGGTTGTGAAGAAGGGTGGGGGGGTGTCCAGGTTTATTTGTGGGATGTAAAGGGGGTGGGGGAAGTCCAGGGGTGTGGGGGTGTCCAGGGGTGTTGGGGGCTATCCAGGGGGTGGCGGGGAAGTCCAGAGTTGGGGTGGGGGGGTCCAGGGGTGGGGGTTGTTCAGGGGTGTTGGGGGCTATCCAGGGGGTGGGAAAGGGCATTCTAGGGGTGTGAGGCTGTCCAGGGGTGGGGTGTGGTGTACAGGGGTGTGGTGGGGCTTTCCAGGGGTTTGATGGGGTTCTGGTCTGTTTTGGTAACTTTTTGGTCTGTTTCAGGGTGTAAGAGGGCTATCCAGGGGTGTGGGAGTGCAGTCCATGGGTGTGGGAGTGCTATCCAGGGGGTGGGGGTATACAAGAGGGTGGGGGATTTACTGGGGGTGGTGGTGATGTCCAGGGGTGTGGGGGTGTCCAGGGGTGTGGTGGTGGCATTCCAGTTGGGTGAGGGGGTTCTGGTTTGTTTTTTTGTAACTTTTTGATCTGTTTTAGGGGTGTGGGAGGGCTGTCCAGGGGTGTGGGAGTGCTTTCCAGGGGGTGGGGGTATACATGAGGATGGGGGGTTTCAGGGGTGTTTGGGGCTGTCCAGGGGGTCCGGGGGCAGTCCAGGGGTGTGGTGGGGGCTTTCCAGTGGGGTGAGGGGGGGAGGGTTGTCAAGGGGTGTGGTAGTGCTGTCCAGGGTGGGGGGGGGGGGTCCCAGGGTGTTTGGGGCTGTCCAGGGGGTTGGGGACAGTCCATGGGCGCGGTGGGGGTTGTCCAGTGGGGTATGTTTTATATGTTGTCAATGTAAATGCTTAATTTTGCTTTGTTTCTTATTTTTCTCTACTTCTATTTTTTGTGGTACGAATTCTTGATTTGGATTCTGGTTGTTTCTGGGGAGAGCATAGAACTGCATTCCATTTAAAAAAAATTAGTCTTCCACGTCAGTTATTTTATAACCAACTTGATAAAGGAATGGGGAAGGGTTTATCACATCAGTTATTTGAATAACTGACCTGATAAACACATGTGGAATGGTTTATCACCTCGTTTATTTAATAACGGACGTTATAAAAACCCCCCAGACTGGTTGATCACGTTAGTTATTATATAACCGACGTGATGAACCACTTCTCATGGGTTTATCACGTCGGTTATTAAATAAATGACGTGATAAACATCCCCTTCACTATTTTATCATGTCAGTTATATAATAACCGACGTGATAAATTCCAGGGAAATGGTTTATCACGTCGGTTATTATATAACCGATGTGATAAACACCCCACACTAGTTTATCAGGTCGGTTATTATGTAACCGACGTGATAACCCCCCCAGTTTTTGCACGTCTGTTAATTAATAAATGACGTGATAAACACCACGATGTTATGTTTTTTACATCAGTTTTTAAATTCCAACGTAAAAACAATATTTATAACGTCATCCATATTAACGTCTTCTAAAAACGGACGTAAAAAACATTTTTTGCACTAGTGATTCCCAAGTGTGATGTGAGTTATTCCTATATTAGTAATCAATTATTATTATTTGGGGAATTCATAATCATATGTATTTATTTGTGGTTCTTCGTTGATGGAGATATTAGTATGTATCTAATGTTATCCATTAATGGTATCTACTCATATACTAAATAGATATTATTTTGTCATTATTATGATGATTCTGGTTTTCTAGCCATATAGTGGGGAACTCTAGAGTTTATGGTCATCTAGGTATAGGAATGTTACTTTGGAATTTATCATCATATAGGGAGAAAAAAGTTTTTATGATGTTGGGACCGAACCTGTAAATGAGATTCTAATGTATCTTTTTTAAAGAAATAAAAACGCACGTAGTTTGGTGTCACTAAATGGGGAACATCATACCTTTTAAAGTAATATGATTATGACACAACCATAATGTTTAACTTCATGTGGGAAGGACATCAATGAGGAATATTCCTAGTCAAATATTGGTGAGGGACTTATAACTAATAAGTCTGAAGAACATGGAAGGGATATGAGCTTCCAAGTTGAATTAGACACTTCTGGGGATATGGCCTAGAAGAACAGGGTTGGTTTATGGTATTGGGTTTCAAACTCCAGTAGAAATTCTACATATTCTGTTTGGATGGGAATCAAATCCCATGTATTTTGTTGGCGAGGATCCAGGCCTATGAAGACCCTCAAGGGTATGTACTATAAGGGAGTGTGTACTTTTGAGATGGTAGGATGTGGATTACTCTGAATAAGGATATCCCCTATTAAGGGATCATGAGGTATGTTTTTTCTCATGGTGATTTATGGGTTTAACTTGGGGCTTACTCCTAGGGAATATAATCATATTAAGAGAATAATAATTGGGTATTATTTCTTAGGAGGATTCCCATTGATCTTAGACCCTATGTGGGCATCCTTGGTATCCTAGTTTTCCAATATCAGAGTTCCTATAGTTACGTTTAGTTTAGGAATTGCACCTATGAGGAGGCCCATTTTAGGGGGGAATGATTTCTCATTTCATGGATGAGATGATACAGATATTGGGCCTTAATAAGGATTCATATGTATCCTAGTTATAGTGGGATCAGAGATCTTATAGTTAATTCCTTCAGGTGAATTTTGTGGATAATGCGATCATTATAAATCTTTAATCCCTTGTGAGTCATTCTCTATGTAGGAAACTAGAGGATGTAAAGAATTCAATAGAACACACTCTTTCCTTCACTAATAGAAGAGCTCGAGGCTAATAGAAAAGCGGTCGAGGCTACAACAGAAGTGACTCGGGCTATGGTGTAAGAGGTCAGGGCAATGGTGCTTCCCTCTCTTCAATTTACAATGGAAAATTTTCCAAGGTAAGGAAATAATGGGGGTTAAGGACGTATATAAGAGCAAGATTTCAACCTCCTATAACATAGGCCAGGGTATTACCTTAGAAGGAGTTCCCTAAAATTGGTTTTGTGGTAGAAGGAGGATCTCATTCCAAGTGGAAGGGAAAAGAAAGTGTGTTCCCTACCCTCCCTGGTTTGAACCGGAGGATTCTAGTCATAGAGATGAGAAGGGGAGGATAGAGTCATATCCCTAAAATCCAAGACTGGGAACTCCACAATGTTTTCCCTAGAATAAGGGTCCACGTGACCATAGATATACAAATCTATAGACACCACAATGATCCTTACCCTTTTATAGAATAAGTGTGGAAAACCTCTAACCTTAAAAATCCAAATCCAAATGGGAGACACACTAATGTTCCTTTCCCGACAGTTTTGTAAATTTGGAGGTCCTGTTGGTGGTTTTGATTTGATCACTCTCAAGGAAGGGAGCTAGTGAAGAAGTAGCCTTTCCATGATTGGATTTTATGGAGGCTTCATGAAATTCTTTCACATGCTTAAGGGTATGGAGAACAATGGAGGGTCGTGCAAGGGGTGATCCACACAGGGGGTATTTGTGAATGTCGGCTTGGGAAAATTGGTTGCACCTTGGGCAACTAAAAACCTAGATGATTACACTTGGGAAATACTTGGTTCAAGCATTCAAGGTCATGACATTTATTCTTATAAGCGAGTAGCACAAGTTTCTTTTTGAGGAAGGGTGGTTGATCAAGTATTCTCATTTCAGATGGTTGGGGGAATAATTCACACAAGTGTTGTTTATTTCTATCACTGGATAAACTTAAGTCTCACAATCCCCATTTAATTAACTTTATTTAGGAGTAATGAAACTACCATGGACGTTTCAAAGGATTTGATAGAAACACTAGGGATTTCAGAGAAGTTATCGGCCTGGGAAAAAATTCATCTATAGAAATTATGACCCCAAGGGTTTATTTATAGAAATATATGAGACCCTAGGAAAGGAGACTAGCCACACAAGTTGGGTAGTACAAGTGATTGCATAGAGATGATGTTTAGGGTTACCTTAGGAATACCACTTTATAAGGATTTAAAATTGTAGTATTATTCATCTATATTATTCTCATTTTCTAAAGAATTACCCATTGTTAATTTTTCATCTATTTGATGAAATAGAGTTTCAACAAACCCCTTCCCCACTAAGGATTGGATTCAATTGAAGAAAGTGGGTCTAATCTTGAGGGGAAATGGATAAAAATTAAAATATATATTCCTGAGGAATTTCTGTCTCGTTGATCGTGCATGTATTCTATGAAATAACGTTTCGTAGGTAATACTATTAATCTATATATAGGGCCATCACTTTGATGAAGAACTCTCGTGATTCGGAAATTCAAGCTCCCACTGTGAATGTATTTTGAAAAGACTCTTGTCTTGCTTAATATTTCACTCAGGCATATTCTATATGTATTTTATTGATATTATTTTCCCACATTTTTTAGTAACACACTTTTTCACCACTTGTTTGAGTTACACACTTAAGTTTCTAACATTCACTTGATCTCCTTACTTCCTTTTCAAAATTTTAATTATTTTCCAAAATTTTAAAAAATGAACCAACTCTCAAAATGAATTTTATAATTATTTTCAGGTTCAATGGATCTGAATAAGACGTTAACTACTAATGAAAATGTTAGCAAGCGAACTGTAGAGATAATGAAGATCATAGGGTATGAATATAATGACATCTATGATACCAACCTTCATGATCTGGTAGGGTATCTAAAAAATTATCACCATGATTTTATGAAGAGTATTTATCTACCACGTTAAAGTTACAAAAATCTATAGGAAGTCCTCACATCAGATCTGAAGAATTATCTACCAAATTATTGGTTTCAAGACAAAAAGAACTTACAATCTACCAACATTTCTAGTGTGGGAACATATATTAACACTTGGTTGACAGCCACAACCTATGTTATGCATCATATCCTATGTGTCCAGATCTGAAACCACATACTATGAAACTAAATCCACAATATTATTCTTCCAATTTCCATGATTCATAAACAGGTCAATCTAAGGGCTAGAAGAAAAGTTGGGACATTGGATCATGAGTTGGTGTTAAGCTCGCATGGATGTGTGCATACTTGGTTTACCAGATATGTATAGAGTTCAAAAATTATTTGGAAGGCATAGAGATTTATGAGGTTGTATGGGTAGTTTAGACCAGTGTATATAGTAATGATGATTTTGTGATATAAATACTAAGCTGATGGAGTCATCATATGAATTATTTCCATTTGAGACTTGGAGAAGTGGGTATCAGTTTGTGAGACATTCATAAGATATCTAAAGATATAATCATTATAGATATGTATGATGAATTCATTCCTCCAAAAACATTGTGGAATGATACTGACATGATTCTATTTTTAGAATATGATATACTAAAATTATTCCAATGAATTAAGAAGGAAAATACCAAATTAAGAGGAGATAGTAATCCAGAGATGTGGATGGGAATTTTCTTTAAGAATAAGGGGAAATTCCCCAAGTGAAATTCTCTAATGAGCTATCCTAATGTGATAAAGATAAGTACACTTAACACCTTCTAGATGATGTAATAAAAAAGAGATTTTGACAAGTGAGGATATGAAATCAGCCCCCAAATTCATGCCAAAACATGTCTTGTAGGTTTATTGGCCATGTGGCTTAGTATTTATCTGTTTTTATTTTTTTATTCTAAAGTAATTATAAGTCCTAGAATATTTTTCATAGAAGCCAAAAGGAAGAGAGGAAAATTGTGGTGTTGTCCACCCCTATTTTTGAAAATATCTGTGGAATCATGTTGCAAATTCATGGAGGGAAGGAATTGCAGGACCATTACTGATTTTGTGGGGATGGGTCATGACTGATTTCTGGAATTATGTTATGTATATTGGGATCCAAGTCATCGAGATCTCATTCTGACCATTTTTTAGGATTATTCTGGAATTCCACCATTATCCTTAACACCTCTTGAAATTCATACAAGGATTCATTTATTCAATGAGTTAAACTTCATTCCTAATGGTATTGCACCCATGTAAATATTTTTTGATGATGGTTTGACCAACATAGCATTGAGGTTGTATATGATAGATTGTAGGGATGTTGTATTGACAACCAGGATCTATGGAGAAATCATATGTGATGCCTATTATCCTTATCGATTTGCATGAAAATTATAATTCTTGCAACAAATTACTATATCCTCTCAAGTTAACATTAGACTAGTACAACATCTGATGGTGGCATGATAGATATGGTTACATACAACGATGTAAAAGATAGGGTCATTGATCAATATACCTACGGTATATACATAATGAAGATTTACTATCTTGTATGCTGAATATTGGATTGTATCATACCCTAAATGGGTTCTAGACAATGTTGTTACTCAGGTTGGAGTAAAGTGGTGGAGGAGGACATAACCATTTCATTTGGAAGGTGCATCATCTCCTTCATAGACTGAGTCATCAATGTCTGAGGGTGTGGATTATGAGGCTTATAGCTTTCTTCCACAACCTCATGAAAGATATAATCCACCTACTAAAATCAATAGTGTCATGCCATCATCACCATCTAAGGCTTC
>CAUJRU010004428.1:0-17205 GCA_963277665.1 Viscum album | reverse complement strand
ATAGAAATATTATTCCTGAGATGCAGGAGGAGGCAGCACATCCATCGGACGTGCGGTGCGCGCGGCACGTCCGATTGTGTCCTTTTCAGCAGCGCGGCGCGCGCTGAAATGGCGCGTTGGGGGGTCAAAACCACCCGAACGACCTCCGAATGCCACGAAACCGTACGAAAACATCTGGGGCATGAATTTTGAAATGGTCGGCCAGACGGCACCTCATTCGGAGGTGCCGTGTGATCGCGGTGGCCGGAACGCGTTTCCGGCGCCATAAAACACCAAAACGGCGTGCGACGGTCCAAGTCGGAGCAAACGTGCTCCGAACGACCTGAAACTGCACGGGAACGATAGAAATATTATTCCTGAGATGCAGGAGGAGTCCGCATGTCCATTGAACGTGCGGTGCGCGCGGCACGTCCGATTGTGTCCTTTTCAGCAGCGCGGCGCGCGCTGAAATTGCACGTTGGGGGCTCAAAACCACCCGAACGACCTCCGAATGCCACGAAACCGTACGATAAACATCCGGGGCGTGAATTGTGAAATGGTCGGCCAGACGGCACCTCATTCGGAGGTGCCGTTTGACCGCGGGCGGCCGGAAACGCGTTTCCGGCGCCATAAACACCAAAACGGCGTGCGGCGGTTCAATTCGGAGCAAACGTGCTCCGAACGACCTGAAACCGCACGAGAACGATAGAAATATTATTCCTGAGATGAAGGAGGAGGCCGCACGTCCATCGGACGTGCGGGGCGCGTGATACGTCCAATTGTGTCCTTTTCAGCAGCGCGGCGCGCGCTGAAATGGCGCGTTGGGGGGTCAAAACCACCCGAACGACCTCCGAATGCCACGAAACCGTACGACAACATCCGGGGCGTGAATTGTGAAATTTTCGGCCAGATGGAACCTCATTCGGAGGTGCTGTTTGACCGTGGCGGCCTTAAACGCGTTTTCGGCGCCATAAAACACCAAAACGGCGTGCGGCGGTCCCATTCGGAGCAAACGTGCTCCGAAAGACCTGAAACCGCACGGGAACGATAAAAATATTATTCCTGAGATGTAGGAGGAGGCAGCACATCCATCGGACGTGCGGTGCGCGCGGCACGTCCGATTGTGTCCTTTTCAGCAGCGCGTCGCGCGCAGAAATGGCGCGTCGGGGGGTCAAAACCACCCGAACAACCTCTGAATGCCACGAAACTGTACGACAACATCCGGGACGTGAATTGTGAAATAGTCGGCTAGACGGCACCTCATTCGGAGGTGGCGTGTGACCGCGGCGGCCGGAAACGCGTTTCCGGCACCATTAAACACCAAAACGGCGTGCGGCGGTCCAATTCAGAGCAAACGTGCTCCGAACGACCTGAAACCGCATAGGAACGATAGAAATATTATTCCTGAGATGCAGGAGGAGGCCGCATGTCCATCGGATGTGCGGTGCGCGCGGCACGTCCGATTGTGTCCTTTTCAGCAGCGCGGCGTGCGCTGAAATGGCGCGTTGGGGGGTCAAAACCACCCGAACGACCTCCGAATTCCACGAAATCGTACGACAACATCCGGGGCGTGAATTGTGAAATGGTCGGCCAGACGGCACCTCATTCGAAGGTGCCGTTTGACCGCGGCGGCCGGAAATGCATTTCTGGCGCCATTAAACACCAAAACGGCGTGCGGCGGTCCAATTCGGAGAAAACGTGCTCCGAACGACCTGAAACCGCACGGGAATGATATAAATATTATTCCTGAGATGCAGGAGGAGGCCGCACGTCCATCGGACGTGCGGTGCGCGCGGCACGTCCGATTGTGTCCTTTTCAGCAGCGTGGCGCGCGCTGAAATGGCGCGTTGGGGGGTCAAAACCACCCGAACGACCTTCGAATACCACGAAACCGTACGACAACATCCGGGGTGTGAATTGTGAAATGGTCGGCCAGACGGTACCTCATTCGGAGGTGCCGTGTGACCGCGGCGGCCGGAAACGCGTTTCTGACGCCATAAAACACCAAAACGGTGTGCGGCGGTCCAATTCAGAGCAAACGTGCTCCGAACGACCTAAAACCGCACGGGAACGATATAAATATTATTCCTGAGATGTAGGAGGAGGCCGCACGTCCATCGGACGTGCGGTGCGCGCGGCACGTCGGATTGTGTCCTTTTCAGCAGCGCGGCGCGTGCTGAAATGGAGCGTTGGGGCGTCAAAACCACCCGAACGACCTTTGAATGCCACGAAACCGTACGACAACATCCGGGGCGTGAATTGTGAAATGGTCAGTCAGACGGCACCTCATTCGGAGGTTCCGTGTGACCGCGGCGGCCGGAAACGCGTTTCTGGCGCCATTAAACACCAAAACGGCGTGCGGCGGTCCAATTCGGAGCAAACGTGCCCCGAACGACCTGAAACCGCACGAGAACGATAGAAATATTATTTCTGAGATGAAGGAGGAGGCCGCACATCCATCGGACGTGCGGTGCGCACGACACGTCCGATTGTGTCCTTTTCAGCAGCGGGGCGCGCGCTGAAATGGCGCGTTGGGGGGTCAAAATCACCCGAACGACTTCCGAATGCCACGAAACCGTACGACAACATCTGGGCGTGAATTGTAAAATGGTCGGCCAGAAGGCACCTCATTTGGAGGTGCCATTTGACCGCGGCGGCCGGAAACGCGTTTCCGTCGCCATAAAACACCAAAACGGCGTGCGGCGGTCCAATTCGGAGCAAACGTGCTCTGAACGACCTGAAACCGCACGGGAACGATAGAAATATTATTCCTGAGATTCAGGAGGAGGACGCATGGCCATTGGACGTGCGGTGCGCGCGGCACATCCGATTGTGTCTTTTTCAGCAACGCGGCGCGCGCTGAAATGGCGCGTTGGGGGGTCAAAACCACCCGAACGACCTCCGAATGCCACGAAACCGTACGACAACATCCAGGGCGTGAATTGTGAAATGGTCGGCCAGACGGAATCTCATTCGAAGGTGCCGTTTGACCGCGGCGGCCGGAAACGTGTTTCTGGCGCCATAAAACACCAAAACGGCGTGCGGCGGTCCCATTCGGAGCAAACGTGCTCCGAAAGACCTGAAACCGCACGGGAATGATAGAAATATTATTCCTGAGATGCAGGAGGAGGCAGCACGTCCATAGGACGTGCGGTGCGCACGACACGTCCGATTGTGTCCTTTTCAGCAGCGCGGCGCGCGCTGAAATGGCGCGTTGGGGGGTCAAAACCACCCGAACGACCTCCGAATGCCACGAAACCATACGACAACATACGGGGTGTGAATTGTGAAATGTTCGGCCAGATGGCACTGTAACACCCCAGGTAAATAAAGAATATGACATTTTCATATTTATCCATATTTGTGAATAAAATATTAATATGACTTTAAAGGGGACGCTATGCTCGATGGCGTACCCAACACGCAACAACGAGTTTCTTGGGAATCTTACATTGCACTCTAATAATAAAATAATATTATTTTAAATGGTAGTTAACATGTAGCCGTTATAATGGCGGGAATGGATATAAATAACTAAAATATGATTATATGTGTTTTTTAATGTTTTTACATTTATCCAATAAAAGCTAAAGGCTTAAAATACGGAAAGAATTAAATTTTAGGTGTATATGCCCTAGTTTTCACTAAAGGTTCACTTATCGCCTTTTAATGGAGAACTGTCATTAAATATAGTTTTGATCACTCTTATACATTCTTTTGGACCAAATAAAACTCTTATTAAGAATCGGGACATCAAATTTTACTTTGTGTAATTTTTTGGTATTTTTCCGATAAAGTTCATTTTTTTAATGAATAGTGTAGAATGTTGTGTTTTAATTCAAAACCCCTTTTTAATATAATTTATTTATATGATTAGATAATATTTTGAATTGGTTTTAAAGTGAAATTAGAAAATATTTTTACCATTAAATCCAATAGTTGTCATTGGAATTAATTTCACTTTGAAATCAGACTTAAACTAGTGTCAATCTTTTGATACTTATTGTTTTATAAAAAAACGCTATTTGCTCTGACAGTGGGAATTAATTATTAAATTAATTAATGTGACTAATATGTTTTGAATTTTGTAAAATAGAATTCATTTTTGAATTCGGAATATCAAATATAGCTTAGGGTGAATTTTTTGTAATTTTCTGAAAAACTTCAATTCTTGATGAATAGTGAAACCACTAAGTGGTACTTATAAAAACTGATTTTTCATTTAAATGAAATTTTGCCATAATTGTGTTTTGATTTTCAAAAATCCGACATACATGGTTGTCATTAAGAAGTAAAATGTGTTTCAATGAGATTAAAATAATTTTTTGGTGAATAGTAACTTATTAAGTTTTTAATCGCGATTAGTGGTAATTAGTGTAGTTTAAGGTAAAAATGATATTATAAGAATGTGAAAACACCATGACACTTGTCCTACACCTATTGGGTGAGTCATGGCCGACCAAGACAAGCCATGAGCCAACTTGGGGACCCCATGGAGCCACTTTAGTTGGAAAATGACATTAATATATTTTTATTTAATGTTAAAGTGAAAATGACACTAACATAAATTGTTTTACTAAAATAATTTTTAAGTGGGGTTATAAAAGTCCAAATTTTGATTATAAATAGTCATTGGAAAGCTAAAAAGATTTAATACATCATAGTAATTGTTTTATAATTTTTAGACATTAAATAAATAAAATTATTTATGACTTAATAATGATGCAGCGATGATATCATTATTTGACGATTTAAATAAAATGGAAGAATAATGTAAAATCTATGAACTACACATGTACAAAACTTATTGGACGAGTGTATTTCGAAGCCTTATCACCTTATCCACGAATTATATCAATGTGGGACCTTTTAAAACCGAAACACATTTTCAAATAAAGTAATATTTATTTACTTTCCAAAAGTACCCCTCTTCTCCTCTTATAAAAGGCCCCCACCTCTACCTCATTTAACACACTCCTCAAGCCTTTGGCTCGGCCAACCCCTGCCCATTTACTCTCTCCACACCCCTCTCCTCATCCTAGAGTATTCCCTTTGGTCAGAATCCTTTCAAAGGAAGCCTTTAGGCCCAAATCAAAAGGAGTTACACTTTTAAAGGTAATTCATTCTCTCATGTTCATTTGTTTTATTTTGCTTCTCCAACCCCCTAAACTCTTTTTATTTATTTCTTTTGTAACAACACCAGTATCTTAAATATACTAGGATTTTGTTATAATATTTATTCGAGCTACACTCCCACACAACTACATCAAATGGTTAAAGAACATACGGTTTCTGTGGATGGCGAAATTCTGCCTCCCAAAACGATGATTGTTCAATACTCATTTAACACCTTCAAAGGTGGCCATTATGATGTCACTATTTTTATATATGATATATAATATGTTTATGTTTTCCTTAATCTTCTGTTTTTTCATTTTGGTCATACCTTTATGGTTTCCATTATGGGTAAACGCAATATCTTCATTTAAGGAAGTGCAGACTACCGCCCCCTCAAAGTGATTTGATTCGTTAAATACCATATGTGGGACGTATAAAGGATGGAACTATGATATTATATATGATATTATACTGGAGTTATAATATACCTTTATATCATTATTATTCCATTCTATAAAATACGAAATAGAAATGAAAGTAGCGTTCATGCGTACGTACGGCTTACCGTCTCCATGAACGGTGCATTTCATTTCTTACCTCTAAATGATTATGTAATGTTATAAATGCATGCATGTACTGGATATATATGACATATATTATATCTAAATCATGAATAAAATTCTGGATATAATAAACATTTGACCACACGAACAACATGTAATTGTAAGAAGACCACTTTCGACTTAAGAACCAAATATCGGCAAAACAAATATTATTAACTTAAATGATTACATAATGTTTGTGACATGGTAATAAGTGGTATAAAAGTAATAATGAACTTGAAAAAGGGTTCTTAATGAATTATAAATTAACTCAAGTTTATTATTCAGGAGATTAAAGAACGATCGAGTCAAGTCGGACCCGAGGTAAGCGATCCTACACCTCTCTTTCTTTTTAAGTACACTCTTTTATGTCATTCCTTTTAAAGCTCATCTTTCTTGTTATTGGGATGATCTTTTATATTAAACTTACTGTAATTTTTATTTTCATGTAATGAGAGACCCTATTCTCTCTCATCAATCCATTTTGGAAGTTTTGGTTGGCGCCGTTAGGCTGCCGAACTTTCGTAAGAGATCTAACTCCTCTCTTTCTTTTTAAGTACTCTCCTTTATGTCACTTCTTTTAAGCTCCTATTTGTAATGTTGGGGGATGTTCTTTTATATTCTTCTTTCTGTACATTATATTGTAATGTGATGAGATACCCTATTTGATCTCATCAATCCATATTCGGAAGTTTTATGTGGCGCCGTTAGGCTGCCGAGTTTTCGTGAGGGATTTTTCATCTCACTTTTATTCCCGTGAGATTTATGCTACATTTGCCACAAATTCCATTGAGTGGTGTATGTACTGCCCATTATTCTACTCTTTGTGTAATATAATTTCGTTTATGAGTATTTACATCAACGACCTATTGTCTTTCTTTCATGGGGTGTATGTTTTGAAAGATACCCAAGTCGGTAAGGGAACCTTTCACCCTCCTCTTTTTTAAAAGACTTCTTTTGTTGGGTCTTTTAATTTACATATTGTTATTTTGGGATATGTTCTCATATATCCTTGTTGATATAAATTTTATGTCCAAGTGATGAGATACTCTTTTTATCTCTCATCAACTCTTTTTGATGTGATGTCGTTAGGCTGTCAAGGGAACTTTTTAACCCAATTTCGATTTCTTTGGGTTCAACATGTAGTCATTGAATATGTCATCTATTGAATATGTGTGAATGACATTTTATTGTTCTACACTTAATATCCACTTATATTGGGTGTATTTATATTTGTCACACATATTTTTGAGATTGATTTGTCCTTAATTTAAGGATACCTTCTTTATAAGGGATTTCATCATATTCGACATTTCTATTGAGGGTTCATTGTTGTTATAGACCAATTCACTCTTATATGGTGTATATAATGTCCTTTGGAGTATTATATCATGAATCCGTTTATTCTCATGATATTATAAAGTTCTTACTAAATGTTATTCCTCAATTATTGTATTCGAGTGTCTCTAATTTTGGTAAAACCCCTTTAACCAAAATATCGTTTTAAATATTTTAATTATTTGTTCTTGTTAATATCCATGTTTTCAAAATGGTTTTAAGGATTTATTTATATGGATATTAATGGTTTAAAATTTTAAGCTTCAAGGTGGTATGGGACACTTTGATTCAAAAATCTCTTTATTAAATGTTTTAAATGGTTTTGGAAATGGTTTCTTTTTTATGGATTCATTATTTCAAAATACTAAAATGTTATATTGTGATTGAATTGTGGAAATATTTTGTTTCCTTTATGCATGTTTTATGTGATACGTTTATGTTATGGTTCTTGGGCATTATTATGAAGACGGGTGGTTCCGTGATAGACTAAGGCTGGGTGAGCCCGATATAGCTCTCCAATGCATTGGGTAACGCGAAGGAGTGAAACGTTAAGGTTTCTCCGAAGAGATTTAGGGAATATACTGTGATGGGTATTCCAAACGTAACCAAGAGGGTTACTCCCTACGTAAGAATGTTATGAATGCCTCAAGTTACCTTTATGTCTTATGATTTCTATGATTTATTCATGGTTTGATGAGGTATGTTAAAGTGCCTTTGTTTTATGGGTAAAGTATGATTTCATTCTTATGTATATATGAACTCATGTTTCCTTTCCATATTTTTTATAACTCTTACTGAGCTTTTTATGCTCATCCCAAGTTTTTGAAATGTTTTTCACAGGTCAAGGGAAAGGTACATGATGTGATGATAGTGTCAAGGATGTGTCAATAAAGAATCCGTGTTATATTTTAAATATGTTCCCGTTGATGGGAAGAATGAATACTGTCTTTTATGTAACCACTTTGTTTAAATGTGGAATGTAATGCAAGTTTCATGATCTAATTCTCTAAAACTCTAAACCTGAAAAGATCCTCAATGTGTAATCTTGTAATAACTCAAGATTAAGTAAGGTTTAAGGCTGGGGCCTTATAGTTGGTATCAGAGGTCGGTTTAGATAACTTTAGAGGTTAGGGTATTCTTTAAGCATAAGTGACATTACCATAATGGTTAGGATTTCAGAAAGAGTCCTAGTTTTAGATAAAGTGAATGAGTAAGTATATCTTAGTGTTTACCTTCCTCATTAGTACATGATGGTTTTGTTGATATACTCACACTGACCTTTTTGGTTTTAGTAAATGGCTGGATCTAGCAGGCACCAAAGTGACAATGGGTTTGAAGGAAACTGTGGTGGTTCTCTGATTAAGATACTGGATGAGATGGGGGATTCAATGAGGAATCTCATAGTTGTTCTAAACCAACTATCAAGGAGTCATGATCAATCACTTCAACCTTGGTGAGTTATCTAATGCATCATGTACGAGATGGCCAACTCAATGTGGAAATTCAGGTAATAATTATTAAGGTAACCATTAGGGTTTATATGATCCTTACTTTTGAGGTAATTATGGGTTATTATATGATATGATGGAAAATGAAGGGCATGAGATAAACTTGAGGTTAAAATATGTTATGATTATTCTTGATGATTTTATCTCATTTTGGGGAATGTTTTAAGAATTATATAGTTTTGGAAAAAGGACAACACGCAGACCGTGTGACATCCCGTCGCATCGGACAAAGCTGCGGGAATCGAACCCACAACCAAAGTGCGACTGGTATTTATCGTCTACCACTGGACTACGTGAAGTCCCTGGTTAGTTTGACTGATTCATTCTAGTTATATGATTTTATTAATTAGGAGTAAGTTGATTTTGGGTTATTTTTGAAAATGATTAACCTATCATGGAGGATATGTGATTAGGTTAATTACTTTTCAAAACGAGACTTTAGGAGCAACTGATATTGTTTGGAGATAAATGTTACGATTTATCTTGGAAGACTATGCGACTAAATCCTTCAAATATTTGGGTTTCAATCTTATATTGGTTTACTTTGAAGAATTTTATGGAAAAATTGATTATAGAATGGTCCTCGTTGAACTTTGGGTTTTGTTGAACAAATTTTGGAGATTAAGAATAGAATTTATTTTTATAAAGGGTTATCCTTTTCTGGATTATCTGATCTTGTACTAGCCTTTTTGGTTTTGGATTTGGTTAAAGTCTAAAGACATGGGAAGTATATAGTTCTATTTTGTGGATTAGGTGATTCTCTAGAAGTTGATTATAGTACTCTTAATGTGAACAAGTCTTCCTAAATACTCATCTTTTGGAGAAAATATGAGTTTGTGTAAGGAATCTAATAAAGGTTGAAAGTCAATATGATAAGTGATTATGTTTCCTTATGAATAAATTCCTCAATAAAAAGTAACTTAAAACAAAAATGTTGTCTATTAACTTTTCCTACTGGGGAATCGAAGACCGTTTAACCCATCACAAGTTTGTGATTTTCTCGTGGTTAACTTTCTCCTAAACATGTTTTCTATCACTCTCCATTAGAACATGACCCTTTGTTTTTTCCTCCATTTCCATATTTTCATACTTGGAATCCTAGTATGGGTTAACTCGGGTGACCTTTGTACTTATCTTCCTTTATTTTAAAGTGGTTGTTTTACCGACTCTTGTTCCGATGTGGGACTTTCAAGGATGTTTCCAAGCGCAATTTTAAAATTGTGAGGACGCAATTCCCAAAAGGGGGGAAGGATGTAACACCCCAGGTAAATAAAGAATATGACATTTTCATATTTATCCATATATGTGAATAAAATATTAATATGACTTTAAAGGGGACGTTATGCTCGATGGCGTACCCAACACGCAACAACGAGTTTCTTGGGAATCTTACGTTGCACTCTAATAATAAAATAATATTATTTTAAATGGTAGTTAACATGTAGCCGTTATAAGGGCGGGAATGGATATAAATAACTAAAATATGATTATATGTGTTTTTTAATGTTTTTACATTTATCCAATAAAAGCTAAAGGCTTAAAATACGGAAAGAATTAAATTTTAGGTGTATATGCCCTAGTTTTCACTAAAGGTTCACTTATCGCCTTTTAATGGAGAACTGTCATTAAATATAGTTTTGATCACTCTTATACATTCTTTTGGACCAAATAAAACTCTTATTAAGAATCGGGACATCAAATTTTACTTTGTGTAATTTTTTGGTATTTTTCCGATAAAGTTCATTTTTTAATGAATAGTGTACAATGTTGTGTTTTAATTCAAAACCTCTTTTTAATCTAATTTATTTATATGATTAGATAATATTTTGAATTGGTTTTAAAGTGAAATTAGAAAATATTTTTACCATTAAATCCAATAGTGGTCATTGGAATTAATTTCACTTTGAAATCAGACTTAAACTAGTGTCAATCTTTTGATACTTATTGTTTTATAAAAACACGCTATTTGCTATGACAACGGGAATTAATTATTAAATTAATTAATTTGACTAATATGTTTTGAATTTTGTAAAATAGAATTCATTTTTGAATTCAGAATATCAAATATAGCTTAGGGTGAATTTTTGGTAATTTTCTGAAAAACTTCAATTTTTGATGAATAGTGAAACCACTAAGTGGTACTTATAAAAACTGATTTTTCATTTAAATGAAATTTTGCCATAATTGTGTTTTGATTTTCAAAAATCTGACATACATGGTTGTCATTAATAAGTAAAATGTGGTTCAATAAGATTAAAATAATTTTTTGGTGAATAGTAACTTATTAAGTTTTTAATCGCGATTAGTGGTAATTAGTGTAGTTTAAGGTAAAAATGATATTATAAGAATGTGAAAACACCATGACACTTGTCCTACACCTATTGGGTGAGTCATGGCCGACCAAGACAAGCCATGGGCCAACTTGGGGACCCCATGGAGCCACTTTAGTTGGAAAATGACATTAATATATTTTTATTTAATGTTAAAGTGAAAATGACACTAACATAAATTGTTTTACTAAAATAATTTTTAAGTGGGGTTATACAGGTCCTAATTTTGATTATAAATAGTAATTGGAAAGCTAAAAAGATTTCCTACATCATAGTAATTTTTTTATAATTTTTAGACATTAAATAAATTAAATTATTTATGACATAATAATGATGCAGCGATGATATCATTATTTGACGATTTAAATAAAATGGAAAGATAATGTAAAATCTATGAACTACACATGTACAAAACTTATTAGATGAGTGTATTTCAAAGACTTATCACCTTATCCACGAATTATATCAAATTGGGACCTTTTAAAACCGAAAAACATTTTCAAATAAAGTAATATTTCTTTACTTTCCAAAAGTACCCCTCCTCTCCTCTTATAAAAGGCCCCCACCTCTACCTCATTTAACACACTCCTCAAGCCTTTGGCTCGGCCAACCCCTGCCCATTTACTCTCTCCACACCCCTCTCCTCATCCTAGAGTATTCCCTTTGGTCATAATCCTTTCAAAGGAATCCTTTAGGCCCAAATCAAAAGGAGTTACACTTTTAAAGTTAATTCATTCTCTCATGTTCATTTGTTTTATTTTGCTTCTCCAACCCCCTAAACTCTTTTTATTTATTTCTTTTGTAACAACACCAGTATCTTAAATATACTAGGATGTTGTTATAATATTTATTCGAGCTACACTCCCACACAACTACATCAAATGGTTAAAAAACATACAGTTTCCGTGGATGGCGAAATTCTGCCTCCCGAAACGATGATTGTTCAATACTCATTTAACACCTTCAAAGGTGGCCATTATGATGTCACTATTTTTATATATGATATATAATATGTTTATGTTTTCCTTAATCTTCTGTTTTTTTCATTTTGGTCATACCTTTATGGTTTCCATTATGGGTAAACGCGATATCTTCATTTAAGGAAGTGCGGACTACCGCCCCCTCAAAGTGATTTGATTCGTTAAATACCATATGTGGGACGTATAAAGGATGGAACTATGATATTATATATGATATTATACTGGAGTTATAATATACCTTTATATCATTATTATTCCATTCTATAAAATACGAAATAGAAATGAAAGTAGCGTTCATGCGTACGTACGGCTTACCGTCTCCATGAACGGTGCATTTCATTTCTTACCTCTAAATGATTATGTAATGTTATAAATTCATGCATGTACTGGATATATATGACATATATTATATCTAAATCATGAATAAAATTCTGGATATAATAAACATTTGACCACACGAACAACATGTAATTGTAAGAAGACCACTTTCGACTTAAGAACCAAATATCGGCAAAACAAATATTATTAACTTAAATGATTACATAATGTTTGTGACATGGTAATAAGTGGTATAAAAGTAATAATGAACTTGAAAAAGGGTTCTTAAGTAATTATAAATTAACTCAAGTTTATTATTCAGGAGATTAAAGAACGATCGAGTCAAGTCGGACCCGAGGTAAGGGATCCTACACCTCTCTTTCTTTTTAAGTACACTCTTTTATGTCATTCCTTTTAAAGCTCATCTTTCTTGTTATTGGGATGATCTTTTATATTACACTTACTGTAATTTTTATTTTCATGTGATGAGAGACCCTATTCTCTCTCATCAATCCATTTTGGAAGTTTTGGTTGGCGCCGTTAGGCTGCCGAACTTTCGTAAGAGATATAACTTATCTCTTTCTTTTTAAGTACTCTCCTTTATGTCACTTCTTTTAAGCTCCTATTTGTAATGTTGGGGGATGTTATTTTATATTTCTCTTTCTGTACATTATATTGTAATGTGATGAGATACCCTATTTGATCTCATCAATCCATATTCGGAAGTTTTATGTGGCGCCGTTAGGCTGCTGAGTTTTCGTGAGGGATTTTTCATCTCACTTTTATTCCCGTGAGATTTATGCTACATTTGCCACAAATTCCATTGAGTGGTGTATGTACTGCCCATTATTCTACTCTTTGTGTAATATACTTCCGTTTATGAGTACTTACATCAATGACCTATTGTCTTTCTTTCATGGGGTGTATGTTTTGAAAGATACCCAAGTCGGTAAGGGAACCTTTCACCCTCCTCTTTTTTAAAAGACTTCTTTTGTTGGGTCTTTTAATTTACATATTGTTATTTTGGGATATGTTCTCATATATACTTTTTGATGTAAATTTTATGTCCAAGTGATGAGATACTCTTTTTATCTCTCATCAACTCTTTTTGATGTGATGCCGTTAGGCTGTCAAGGGAACTTTTTAACCCAATTTCGATTTCTTTGGCTTCAACATGTAGTCATTGAATATGTCATCTATTGAATATGTGTGAATGACATTTTATTGTTCTACACTTAATATCCACATATATTGGGTGTATTTATATTTGTCACACATATTTTTGAGATTGATTTGTCCTTAATTTAAGGATACCTTCTTTATAAGGGATTTCATCACATTTGACATTTCTATTGAGGGTTCATTGTTGTTATGGACCAATTCACTCTTATATGGTGTATATACTGTCCTTTGGAGTATTATATCATGAATCCGTTTATTCTCATGATATTATAAAGTTCTTACTAAATGTTATTCCTCAATTATTGTATTCGAGTGTCTCTAATTTTTGTAAAACCCCTTTAACCAAAATATCGTTTTAAATATTTTAATTATTTGTTCTTGTTAATATCCATGTTTTCAAAATGGTTTTAAGGATTTATTTATATGGATATTAATGGTTTAAAATTTTAAGCTTCAAGGTGGTATGGGACACTTTGATTCAAAAATCTCTTTATTAAATGTTTAAAATGGTTTTGGAAATGGTTTCTTTTTGTATGGATTCATTATTTCAAAATACTAAAATGTTATATTGTGATTGAATTGTGGAAATATTTTGTTTCCTTTATGCATGTTTTATGTGATACGTTTATGTTATGGTTCTTGGGCATTATTATGAATATGGGTGGTTCTGTGATAGACTAAGGGTGGGTGAGCCCGATATAGCTCTCCAATGCATTGGGTAACGCGATGGAGTGAAACGTTAAGGTTTCTCCAAAGAGATTTAGGGAATATACTGTGATGGGTATTCCAAACGTAACCAAGAGGGTTACTCCCTACGTAAGAATATTATGAATGCCTCAAGTTACCTTTATGTCTTATGATTTCTATGATTTATTCATGGTTTGATGAGGTATGTTAAAGTGCCTTTGTTTTATGGGTAAAGTATGATTTCATTCTTATGTATATATGAACTCATGTTTTCTTTCCATATTTTTTATAACTCTTACTGAGATTTTTATGCTCATCCCACGTTTTTGAAATGTTTTTCACAGGTCAAGGGAAAGGTACATGATGTGATGATAGTGTCAAGGATGTGTCAAGAAAGAATCCGTGTTATATTTTAAATATGTTCCCGTTGATGTGAAGAATGAATAATATCTTTTATGTAACCACTTTGTTTAAATGTGGAATGTAATGCAAGTTTCATGATCTAATTCTCTAAAAATCTAAACCTGAAAAGATCCTCAATGTGTAATCTTGTAATAACTCATGATTAAGTAAGGTTTAAGGCTGGGGCCTTATAGGCACCTCATTCGGAGGTTCCGTGTGACCGCGGCGGCCGGAAACGCGTTTCCGGCGCCATAAAACACCAAAACGGCGTGCGGCGGTCCAGTTCGGAGCAAACGTGCTCCGAACGACCTGAAACCGTACGGGAACGATAGAAATATTATTCCTGAAATGCAGGAGGAGGCCGCACGTCCATCGGACGTGTGGTGCGTGCGGCACGTCCGATTGTGTCCTTTTCAGCAGCGCGGCGCGCGCTGAGATGGCGCGTTGGGGGGTCAAAACCACCCGAACGACCTCCGAATGCCACGAAACCGTACGACAACATCTGGGGCGTGAATTGTGAAATGGTTGGCTAGACGGAACCTCATTCGGAGGTTCCGTTTGACCGTGGCGGCCGGAAACGCATTTCCGGCGCCATAAAACACCAAAACGGCGTGCGGCGGTCCCATTCGGAGAAAACGTGCTCCGAAAGATCTAAAACCGCACGGGAACGATAGAAATATTATTCCTAAGATGCAGGAGGAGGCAGCACTTCCATCGGACATTCGGTGTGTGCGGCACGTCCGATTGTGTCCTTTTCAGCAGCGCGGTGCGCGCTGAAATGGCGCGTTGGGGGGTCAAAACCACCCGAACGACCTCCGAATTCCACGAAACCGTACGACAACATCCGGGGCGTGAATTGTGAAATGTTCGGCCAGACGACACCTCATTCGGAGGTGCCCTGTGACCGTGGCGGCCGGAAACGCGTTTCCGGCGCCATTAAACACCAAAACGGTGTGCGGCGGTCCAATTCGGAGCAAACGTGCTTCGAACGACCTGAAACCGCACGGGAATGATAGAAATATTATTCCTGAGATGCAGGAGGAGGCCGCACGTCCGATTGTGTCCTTTTCAGCAGCGCGGCGCGCGCTGAAATGGCGCGTTGGGGGGTCAAAACCACCCGAACGACCTCCGAATGCCACGAAACCGTACGACAGCATCCGGGGCATGAATTGTGAAATGTTCTGCCAGACGGAACCTCATTTGGAGGTTCCGTGTGACCGCGGTGGCCGGAAACCCGTTTCCGGCGCCATAAAACACCAAAACGGCGTGCGGCGGTCCAATTCGGAGCAAACGTGCTCTGAACGACCTGAAACCGCACGGGAACGATAGAAATATTATTCCTGAGATGCAAGAGGAGGCCGCACGTCCATCGGACATGCGGTGCGTGCGGCACGTCCGATTGTGTCCTTTTCAGCAGCGCGGCGCGCGCTAAAATGGCGCGTTGGGGGGTCAAAACCACCAGAACGATCTCCGAATTCCACTAAACCGTACGACAACATCCGGGGCGTGAATTGTGAAATGGTCGGCCAGACGTCACCTCATTCGGAGGTGTCGTGTGACCGCGGCGGCCGGAAACGCGTTTCGGGCGCCATTAAACACCAAAACGGCGTGCGGCGGTCCAATTCGGAGGAAACGTGCTCCGAAAGACCTGAAACCGCACGGGAACGATAGAAATATTATTCCTGAGATGCAGGAGGAGGCAGCACGTCCAGCAGACGTGCGGTGCGCGTGGCACGTCCGATTGTGTCCTTTTCAGCAGCGCGTCGCGCGCTGAAATGGCGCGTTGGGGGGTCAAAACCACCCGAACGACCTCTGAATTCCACGAAACCGTACGACAACATCCGGGGCGTGAATTTTGAAATGGTCGACCAGACGGAATCTCCTTCGGAGGTGCCGTTTGACCGTGGTGGCTGGAAATGTGTTTCCGGCGCCCTAAAACACCAAAACGGCGTACGGCGGTCCAATTCGGAGCAAATGTGCTCCGAACGACCTGAAACCGCACGGGAACGATAGAAATATTATTCCTGAGATGCAGGAGGAGGCCGCACGTCCATCGGACGTGCGGTGCGCGCGGCACGTCCGATTGTGTCGTTTTCAGCAGCGCGGCGCGCGCTGAAATGGCGCGTTGGGGGGTCAAAACCACCCGAACGACCTCCGAATGCCACGAAACCGTACGACAACATCCGGGGCGTGAATTGTGAAATGTTCGGCCAGACGGCACCTCATTCGGAGGTTCCGTTTGACCGCGTCGGCCAGAAACGCGTTTCCGGCGCCATAAAACACCAAAACGGCGTGCGGCGGTCCCATTCGGAGCAAACGTGCTCCGAAAGACCTGAAATGAGATTATTTCTTGAATCGAAGTTTTTAAATTATTATAGCACAATGATTTGATATTATATATATATTAAAACATTTAAAATATATTATATATATATATATTTAAAATATTGTATTTAATAGTATATATATGAATATTTATATATATATATATATATTTATTTATTTATTTATATATTCAATTCAATAAAAAAAATTAAAATTTTTTTTTTAGACTAGCGACCGCCATTGGCGGTCGCTATAGGGTGCCCGGAAGAGGGCCTTCAGCGACCGCCAAGCGGTCGCTGAAGGCCGATCTGCCGGCCTTCTATAGCGACCGCCATTGGCGGTCGCTGAAAGCCTCTAGCGACGAGGCAACAGCGACCACCAATGGCGGTCGCTAAAGGCCGTATTTTCAGTAGTGCAAGAAAATGTGACTAGACAC
>CAUJRU010004427.1:0-17211 GCA_963277665.1 Viscum album | reverse complement strand
AAACCATTTTCAAAACCATTTAAAACATTTAATAAATTTATTTTTGAGTCAAAGTGTCCTGTATGACTTTGAAGTATTTGAAAAAAAAATTAATTTCCAAAAATTCATGTCCATATAAATAAATCCTTAAAACCATTTTTAAAACATAAACATTAATGAGAAATATTTATAAGAATAAATCTTTAAGCCCTTTAAAATGAAATTTCAGTTAAAGAGTCCTGAACCAAATGACAGAGGCTTGAATACAAATAATTGAAGAATAATATTAATCAAAGATTATAACACCTTGAGAATAAATATATTCATGATATAATATTTCAAAGGAAGTATATAAACCATATAAAATTTAATTGGTTTATAACAAAAATTAAGTCTCAATGGAATGTAAATTGAGAAAAATCCCCTTGCAATAATCATATCCTTAGATTATGGAAAAATATATTATATAATTATGTGTGAAAAATAAGAATAAAACAAATATCTGTGGATATTAAGTGTAAAAAAATCATAGGTCATTCACACATGTTCATATCATAATATAATCAAGAAATAGAAGTTTAACCCAAAGAATTGAAATTGGGTTACGAAGTTCTCTTATAGAAATTTGATAGCCTAACAACGTCACTTTAAAATTTAAGAAAATGGGCTGATGAGAGAAAAAATGGTATGGAATCACATGGACATAAAATTTACACAATAAGGATATATAATAACATATCCCAACATAATAAAAAGAAAATTAAAAGTCAATACATAAAATAAGTCTTTGACTAAAAGAGTGCAATTAAAGGTTCCCTTATCGATTTTCTAACTTACAAAACATACACCCCATGAGGGAAAGATCATACAATGAAGATGTAAATACCCATAAATTAAAGTATATTACACAAATAATACAATCATGGTCATTACATACTCCACACAAAAGAAAATACTATCAAATATAGCATTAATCTCACATGAATTAAAAGTGAGATGAAATCCTCTTACCACATTGTAATCAATCGAGTCGTATGAAAAAAAGTTAATAACCACCAAATTAATCACAGAATACCATGAATATAAATATAATAATGATAATATATATCAAATTTCAGTACACAATACACCACATTCAATAAATAAGTGGTGAACAATGGAAATATCACAGAATTAAACGTGAGATAAGAAACCCCTTACCTCAAGTCTGACTTATCTTGTATGTTCCTTGTTCTTCATGAATAATAAACTTAAATTAATTTATACATGATTAAGAAAAAATTTCAAGTTTATTATTCCATTTTATCACTTTTTACCTTGATATGACAATTATCTAATTATTTGAGCTCATATCGGACATTTTGTCGATGTTCGAAACATGAGTTAAAAATAAACATGTTGTAATTATAAATTGTCCATGTGTTAAAAATTAAATTATTTGCAGAATGATATTAATGATTTACATATCATATATATCATATATATCTATTGTATATGTATTTATAATGTTCCATATCATTTGGATTTAAGAAATGAAATGCACCGTTCATGGAGACGGTAAGTCGTACGTACGCATGAATGCTACTTTAATTTCTTATTTATATTTAAAGGAATAAAAACTTAATAATACTTAGATATATTATAATTTTAGTATAATATATATGTTATTTAATTTTATTAACTACATCATTTATATGTTCTATGTATATCATGAACGGGTCATATCACTTTGAGGGGGTCGTAGTCCGCACTTCCTCAAATTAAATTATCATATTTTCTCATCATGGAAACCATAAAGGTATGATATAAATTAAAAATAAAGAAGTAAAGAGACAATATAAATATAATATATATCACATGTAAATACATTTAAAAATTAATTTCCACCATAAGAGGTGGTAGGAGAATATTGAACAATCATCATTTCGTGGGGCAGTAGTTTGTCGTCCACAAAAATAGTATGTTCATTACCCATTAGACGGAGGTGTGTGTAAGTGTAGTTCAAATATTCTCATAACAACAAACTTGTATGAAGTGGATAAATTTGTTGTTATAAAAGAAAGTAATAAAAACATTTAGGGGGTTGGAGAAGTAAAAGAAATAAAAAGAACTTAAGAGAAGACGTTCCCTTTAAATCGGGTAACTCCATTCGGTTTGAACCAAAAGGATTTCTTAAAGTGCCTTCTACCTAAGGTAAGGCTTCTAGGTGGAATAGAGGGATATTTAGAGCAGATTTGGGAATATTTTTGATGATCCAAGAGGCTTGGGAGTTGTAGGTAATGGGTTATAGGAGAGGGATTTCTATAAAGGGGGAGGGGTTCTTTAGGAAAGTTTGAAAATATTATTTTATTATATAATGATTTCCGGTTTCTAAAAGTAAAAAACTTATTAAAGTCGAAGATAAAATGACTATTGTTATAAATAAAATCATATAATAAGAATTGGACTGGTTTTGAATATTTTTTTAATCTTTAAGATATTATTTATTTAAATCATTCATTAATGAGGTAAACACTGCATCACTATTATGTCTTAAATAATTTTATTTATTTGATGTTTAAAAATTATAAAAAAATACCATGATGTAGGAAATATTTTTAGCTTTAAAATTAATATTTATAATATAAGAGATAAATTATATAACCACATGTAATAATTGTTTTACTAAAAGATATATGTTTCTGTCATTTTTTTCATTACTTTAAATTAATTAATATAAAGTGACATTGTCGCTTTTAAGTGGCTCCATGGGGTCCCAAAATCAACACAATGATTCCCATTGTCAGAAATGTATCATATAATAGGATTAGTACACATTTTAGGGTAATTTAATATTATTATAATTTTATTTTTACCTTGAATTACCCTATTTAACTTTAACTACGGTAAATAAAAGTCAAAAGTTACTATTCAAAAAAAATTATTTTCATCTTATTGAACCAAATTTTACTTAATAAAAAAAATTATTTTTGATTTTCAAAATTCAATTCACAGAAGCGGTAAAATTTAATTTATATGTAAAAGTCGGTTTTTTAACTACTACTTAGTGTTTTCACTATTCATCAAAAGTTGAATTTTTTCAGAACAATGCCTACAATTAAACCAAATATATATGTGATTTTCTGAATTAAAAAATGATGTATATTTTACCAAATTCAAAACATAGAAGTTTTATTAATTAATTTAAAATTAATTCTCATTGTCAAAACAAAAATCATGTTTTAAAGAAATAATAACTATCAAAAGATTGACACCTGTTTATGTCCAATTTCGAAGTGAAATTACTTCCAATGACCAACATTGGATTGAATGGTAAAAATAAAATATAATTTCACTTTAAAACAAATGAAAAAGATAATCTAACCATATAAATAAATTATATTAAAATGTAGTTTTGAATTAAAATACAATATTTTTCACTATTCATAAAAAATGAATTTTTTCAGAAAAATACCAAAAATTTACCCAAAGTAAATTTTGATGTCCCGATTCTAAAAAAGAATTTTATTTTTTCCAATCGAACAGATAGAAGTTACCAAAACTAGATTTAATGAGGGTTTTCCATTAAAAGCCATTAAATCGACCTTTTAAATAATATTCGTGTATTTATTCTTAAAATTGGATTCATTCATATTTTAAACATCTAAATTTTATTGGATAAATGTAAAACAAATTGACAAACATGTATAATAATTTTTTAGTTTTTTCTATTCATCACTTCCAGTACGACGGCTAGGTGTTAACTACCATTTAAAATAATATTATATTATTATTTTTCAGTATAACCCAACGTTGTGTGCAATGTAAGATTTGAAAGAAACCTGTTGTTGTGTATCGTGTATACCATTGAACATAACATCCTATTTAATGTAAAATTAATATTTAATTCACAAATATTAATAAATATGAAAATTTATTATTCTTTTCTTTTCATGGGATGTTACATCCTTCCTCTTTTAGAATTTTCATCCATGCAATTTTAAAATTGGTCTTGGAAACTTCATTAAAAGTCCCACATTGGAAAAAGAGTCAATAAAACTATCACTTTAAAAGAAAGAAAGTGAAGTACAAAGGTAACCCGAGATAACTCATACTATTATTCCATGAAAACACAGACATGGAGGAGAAACTAATTGTCATGTTCTGATAGAGAGTGATTGAAAACATGATTAGGAGAAAGTTAACCACCAGAAAATCACAAACTTGTGATAGGTTAAACGGTCTTTGGTTTCTTAGTAGGTAAAGTAAACAGACAACATTTTTTTAAGTTTATCCTCATAAGGATGGAGAATTTTTTTATGATATTGACTAATGAAATAATAAAATATACTTACTTTTCAAGTAGAGTTTCATAATTTAATAAGTTTCTACCAAAAACTCATCTTTTCTCCAAATAATGTGTATTCAAGATGACTTGTTCACATCTGATGTTCTAGAATCAACTTCTAAAGAATCACACAATCTAAAAAATGATGAACTATATATTTTCCTTGTCTTTTGAAATTAATCAAAACCAAAATGGTAGTACAAGATCTGATAATTCCAAAAAAAGGATAATCCTTTACAAAAAAAAAAGAAATATTATTCCTAATCTCCAAAATTTGACAAACAATACCCAAATTTCAACAAAGATCATTCAATAAACAATTGTCCATAAAATTCTTCAATGTAAACCAAACTATTATTGAAACCCAACATTCAGAAGGATTTAATCATGCAGTCTTCCACAGTAAATCTTAACATTTATCACCAAATAACATGGACTACTCTTAATGTCTCATACTAAAGTGTAATTAACCTAATCACATATTCTCTATGATAGGTTAATCATTTTCATAAATTAACCAAATATCCATAAAACATGGATTCTTCCAAAAAAAATCAACCATTATTCCACAAATAAAATTCCACAGTATTCTATTTTCCTTAGGAATATAGTGTTTCCCCAAAAGAGTGAACATCTTCCAAAATACCGTTATCACTTAATCACAAAATAATTTTCTTACACTAAGGATATCCATTTAATAAAACATAAGTTCCCAAAATCAACTTATTCTTGATCCATAAAATCATTTAACTAAAGGAATAACTCATACAACAAGGGAATTTATGAAGGCCAGTGGCAGGCGATTCGCCCTTGTCGCCCTTCGGTTGTGGGTTAGATTCCCATGGCTTTTCCAGACGCAACGGGTTGTCACCCATCTTATAGGTTGTCCTTTTTATAAAAATAATAAATAACTTGAACATATTTTAACCTCAAAGATTTTATTATACCTATAATTTTCATCTCTACTCATTAAGACCTCAAAATCTTAATGAAGACTTATATATATTGTTATTTTTTTATTTCACCTGCATATGATACAATAAAATTATTCCCAAAATAAATAACAACATACCTTAATCATGGTGTCCACATGGTTTCATCATCATCTTATTCACATAGGTATAAGGTCCATGCATTGAAACAATGATTTATATATCCCTAAAAATCATTTTCTTCCTTCATTTAAATAAACATTGAACAACATGGGTCAAATGGGTGTTCACCGAAAAAATAGTTTTGAAAAATAATCATGTATAACATATAATATCAAAATATATTATAAAACATTATTTTTAAAAAACTGTCGGACTCAGTTTGAGTTGAAACTTTTAATCAATGATCCTTTTAAAATACTATAAGTATGTGCTAAAATATTATAATTTAAAATCAAATATAAATATGTTGTGCAAGGGTCTCCTTCTTCAGTACATTTTTTAAAATCATAATATGCTTCAAAATCTTGTGATAAGGTAAAATATTTGAAAATGACTTGATAATATTTACCATTATTAAAAATATGAGAATATTGTGAAAATAGGATTTGATTAAATACAACCCATGATCCATGATGATATCTAGGTATAGTGGAGGTGTTTGATATCTCAAACAACTTATTTTAAGTGAGTTGTATACTAGAAAAAGTTTCACAATCATCTGAACATGACTTTTCAATAATTATTGCATGCATGTCATGAGGAAGAGATATGAATTTTGTTTGAGATCCTCCTCCTTCCATTTGTAACTGAAATTACATGATATGAAAAATTTATAAAACAAGTATTTAACTTAAAGAGTAGACATAGAGACTAACCATGTGTCTAATAAAAACTGTTAATCCCTAAAGTTGTCTAAACCGACCTTTGATACCAACTATAAGGCACTAGCCTTAAACATTACATATTCTTGAATTATGTTAATAATTCACATTGATGATCTTTTTAGGTTTAGAGTTTTAGAGAATTGGGCCATAACTATTACATTACATCTCAAAAATTAAAAAGTAGACACTTCATCTCAGTATCTATTTTTTCATAAAATGAAAATTTTTAAAAGAAAAAAAATTATTTTCTTGATATAAATCTTCTTGAGTTATTCCATTCTCTTTACATGCCTTATACCCTGTGAAAACCTTTCAAAAATGTGGTATGAGCATAAAAATATCAATAAGGGTTATAAAATAATGAAATAAAAAATTATTTCATCAATACATACAAAACACAAGCTCTTTAACATACCTCATGAAATCATAATATTTATTTATAACACATAGAAATCATAAATCATATTAGTAACTTATGAAATACATATAATACGTACATTGTAGCTTTTACAGCTAAATAATAAGTTTCACTTGGAATACCCATCATATTATATTCCCTAAATCTCTTAGGAGAAACATTAAAGTTTACCTCTGTCACATTACCCAATGCATTGGAGAGCTATCTCAGGCTCACCTGCCCTAGGTTTATCACGGAACCACCTGTATATGTAAAAATTCCCAATAACCATAACATATTCATAACACATAAAATAAGAATAAAGTAAAGATATAATTTCCACATTGTAACCAAAATATATCATTTCAATATATTAACATAATCAATGCTTTATCAAACCATTTAAAACTTTTAATAATGTGATTTTTGATTCAAAGTGTCCCAAACCAATTTTAAGCATTTGAGAGAAATTTTAATTTCAAAAAATTCATGTTCATATAAATAAATACTTAAAACCATTTTTAAAAAATTTACATTAATGGGAAATATTTAGAAGAATAAAGCTTTAAGACATTTAAAATGATATTTCGGTTAAAGACTTCCTAACAAAATGAGTGACACTTGAATACAAATAATTCAATAATAACATTAATCAAAGCTTATAATTACATGAGAATAATGATATTTATGATATAAAATGTAAAAGGGTTGTATATAAACCATATAAATGATAATTGGTATATAACAACAAACAAGTCTCAATGGAATGTAAATTCATACAAAGTCCCTTGCTAACATTATATCCTTAGATTAATGATAAATAAGTGACATAATTATGTGTGACAAATAATAATACACCCAGTATAAGTGGATATTAATTTTAAAACAATCATAGGTCATTCACACATATTCATATAATGACATAATCATGAAGTAGAAGTTTAACCCAAAGAATTGAAATTCAATAGCCTAACGACGTTACTTTAAAATTTAGAAAATGAGTTGATGAGATAGAAAAGGGTATAACATCACATTGACAGAAAATTTATAGAAATAAGTATATAGAATAACATATCCCAACATAAGAAAAAGTAAATTAAAAGAAATGGCATAAAAGAAGTCTTTGACTAAAAGAATACGGTGAAAGGTTCCCTTACCGATTTGGTAACTTATGAAACATACACCCCATAAACGAGGGATCATAAAATGAATATGTAAATACCAATAAATTAAATTATATTAAACAAAGAATAAAATCATTGGTAGTACATACACCACACAAAATTAAATAGTGGAAAATATAACATGAATCTCATGGGAATAAAAATTGAGATGAAAACCTTTTACCACATTGTAATCAATCGAGTCGTATAAAAAAAGTAAATAACCACCAAATAAATCACATAATACCATGAATATAAATATAATCATGATAATATAAATCAAATGGTATTACAAAATACATCACATGAAATAAATAAGTGGTAAACAAAGGAAATATCACGGAATTAAAAGTGAGATAAGAAACCCCTTAACTCAAGTCGGACTTTTCTTGTATGTTCCTTGTTCATACTGAATAAAAAACATGAGTTAATTTATAATTTCTTAAGAACATTTTTCATTTTAATTATTCCTTTTATATCACTAATTACCTTACTATAAAAATTAGCTAATTTTTGGAGTTCATATCATACATTTTGCCAATGTTTGAAACCTGAGTTAAAAATTAAGTTGTTATAATTATAAATATTCCTTGTGGTCAAAAGTACATTATATCCAAAATTATAGTCATTATTTATATATCAAATATATCATATATATCTATTGTATACGTATTTATAATAGTCCATATCATTTTTAGTTAAGAAATGAAATGCACCGTTCATGGAGATAGTAAGTCGTATGTACGCATGAATGATACTTTAATTTCTATTTTATATTTAAAGGAATGTAAAATTAATAATACATAGGTATATTATAATTCCATTATAATATATATGTTATGTCATTTAATTAACAACATCCTTTATACGATCCACACATGGCATGAACGAGTCATATCACTTTGAGGGGGCAGTAGTCTGCACTTCCTCAAATGAAATTATCGTATTTACTCATTATGAAAACAATAATGGTATGATATAAATGAAAAATACATAAGTATAGAAACAATATAAATATAATATACATTAAATGAAAATATAATTCCATCTTAATGGCCACCATAAGAGGTTATAGGAGAAGATTGAACAATCATCGTTTCGTGAGGCAGTAGTTTTCCATCCATAGAAATAATATATTCTTTACCCATTAGACAAAGCTGTGTGTAAGTTTAGTTCAAATAAATCTCATAAAAAACCTAGTCTATTTATTATACTGTTTTTGTTATAAAATAAGGTAATAAAAAGAGTTTAGGGGGTTGGATAAGTAAAATAAAATAAAACAACTTAAGAGAAGATGCTACATTTAAATCGGGTAACTTCCTTTGGTTTGAACCAAAAGGATTTGTTGAAGTGCCTTATTCTAAAGGTAAAGATTATAGGTGGAATATAGGGATATTGAAATCATATTTTTTTATTGTTTGGATGATGCAAGGGGATTTGGATGTGTGAGTAATGGGTTATAGGTGATAGATTTTTATAAGGAGAAGGAGGGGTTCTTTAGGAATGTTTGAAAATATGTTTTTATTATATAATTATTTTCAGTTTATAAAGGTCCAAAACATATTAAAGTCAAATATAATATTAATTGTTTTCGAAATAAAATCATTCAATAATAATATGATAGGTTTTAGATATTGTTTTGCACTTTAAAATGTTATTTATTTAAATCATTCATTAATGAGGTAAACACTGCATCACAATTGTGTCATAAATAATTTATTTATTTGATGTATAAAAAATATAAAAAAATACCATCATGTAGGAAATATTTTTATCTTTAAAAGTAATATTTATAGTAGAAGAGATAAATTATATAACCCCATATAAGAATTGATTTACTCAAATATATATGTTTCTATCATTTTTGTCATTACCTTAAATTAATTAATATAAAATGTCATTATCACTCTTAAGTGGCTCCATGGGGTCCCAAAATAAGCCCAAGGGTGACCATGGTACGAAATGTATCATTAAATAGGATTAAGTTACATGTTAGGGTAATTTAATATTATTATAATATTATTTTTACCTTGAATTACCCTATTTACCTTTAACTGCGGTAAATAAAAACCAAAAGTTACTACTCACCAAAAATTATTTTTATCCCATTGAACCACATTTTATTTAAAAATAACAACCATTTATGGAAGATTTTCAAAATTCAATTCACAGAAGTGGTAAATTTTCCTTTAAATGTAAATGTTGGTTTTTTAACTACTACTCAGTGTTTTAACTATTCATAAAAAATTGAAGGTTTTTAGAAAAATGAAAAACAATTCAGCCTAATATATATTTTATATTACGAATTAAAAAATTATTTCTATTTTACCAAATTAGAAACATAGAATTTGCATTAATTAATTTAAATTTAACTCCCGATGTCAAAACAAAGAGCGTGTTTTTAAGAAATAATAACTATCAAAAGATTGACACTTGTTTATGTCCAATTTCAAAGTGAAATTACTTCCAATGACCAAAATTTGATTAAATGGTAAAAATATAATATAAATACAGTTTAAAATAAATTAAAAAGATAATCTAACCATATAAATAAATTATATTAAAATGAAGTTTTGAATTAAAATACAATAATTTTCACTATTCATAAAAATGAATTTTATCAAAAAAATACCAAAAATTTACCCAAAGTAAATTTTGATGTCCCGATTCTAAAGAATAATTTTATTTTTTCAAATAGAACATATAAAAGTTACCATAAATATATTTAATGAGGGTTTTCCATCAAAAGGCCATAAATCGGCCTTTTAAAGAATATTAGAGTATTTATGCTTAAAATTGGATTCATTCACATTTTAAGCCTCTAACTTTTATTGGATAAATGTAGAAACATTTAACAAACATGTATAATAATATTTTAGTTAGTTCTATTCATTCCTGCTAATACAATGGTTAGGTTTTAACTACCATTTAAAATAATATTATATTATTATTTTTCAGTATGACCCAACGTTGTGTGCAATGTATGAGTTCAAAGAAACTCTTTGTTGCATATCGAGTATGCCATCGAACATCGCATCCACTTTAAAGTAAAATTAAAATTTAATTCAAAAAAATTAATAAATATTAAAATGTATTATTCTTTATTTACTTGGGACGTTACACTCCCTCTCTTTCCTTGAATGATTTCCTCTTGGATTCTGGGTGTTTTTCATGAAGTATGTTGATTTCTTCATTATTTTCTCCTTCTTTCCCCTCCTCAAGATTGTTATTCCACTTTTATAGAGTTATAGAACCTTGGGGATGTTTTTGGAAGAATTTTGGGTTTGTAATGGGGGTTTTGATTTGATTTCTTGTGTATATGGTGTTTGAGGCTTGGTTATACCTCTTCCAGGTGGTCTTCGTAAGGGGCTATGAGATTTGGACAAGATTTGAGGTAGGTGTCTCTATTTAAGGGCATTTTCCATGTCCTACCATTAAATTCCTAATTTCCTTTGGTTTCTTCATTATGTTTCCATTAAAATGGTTTATGATTTATTTATATTCCACGTTTAGTGCGATTTATGGGTTGGATTTGAAATTTGGGGTTTAAAGTGGGGTTTTTCAAATTGGTCTGGCTTACACACCAACCAAATATATGATATAATGGATCAATTAGGTTTTTTTATTTTAAACGGATTTAAAATTCGGGTTTAGAAATGTTTTCACCTTCAAAAAGGTGATTTGATAAAATTGGGTATGTTTGTATATGAAATGAAAAATGGTATAACTTTTTTGATATGGGCACTTGTTTGGGGATGTGTTGGAATAGAGTATCACATGGGTTAACTGGGGTCTGGTGAGAATATATCATAGCCCCCCCAGAGTTGACCCATCCAAACATCCATTTTCTAACAAATAGTGGCATGAAGGCCCAGTGGGATTGAATCCCATTAAAAGACCCAAAGTCCCTACACTACATCAATATTGAATAAGGTTTACCTCCGTGGTTTCATTATCCTGATTAATCATTATCCTACATTTCTTCCTGCTTGCATCACCGCCCATAAAACCCCCTAGGGGATTCCAGGATTTGAACCCCATTATCTTGGATTTTGTGTCTAGTGGTGATTACCAGTCAATCGTGACTCAAGACTCAAAAAGGATATCAGGTAACGAGGTATTGTTGGGCACCACACCATGCTTCTTAAAAATAAAAATAGAAAATTAATAAATTGTAATAATTATTATAATATTATATTAAATATTCAATATTAAATATTATTATATATACATAATGTATTTTAGGGTACAACTACAATGAAACACATAGTGACTTCCTTAGTCCAGGAGGACAGGTCATGGCCCCTCCCAAGGGATAAACCATACACCCATCCCTTTTTTATTTATACATATTATATAGGACTATAAACCTTTTGTTGTTATATATAAGCATGAAGTAAAATATTTTTCATCACAAATTCCCCCCATCAGGCTTTTCCATAATCCCACACATTATATATTTGGCATGTAGGCCTATATCATTATTTTTTTATAGCCCCATTACATGCCACATGTGGACCCTTGATGAAGCTGCACACGCACACCATTTTTTATCCACTGACTGGAGGTTCCGGGTGCAGCGGAAGCGGGGTTGGGACGACACCCAAATTTGGTTTTTACCATGATTAATGATTATTCTAGGATAATTACTATAATGAACACCAGTCTCCATGAAATATAATCAAATATTTAGATAATGAAGAAAGAGGACCAAAAACTTTAGAGAGGATCTTGCACATCATGTTTATAATTAATTTAATTAATTTTATGAAGGAAATAATACCTGGATCATTGGTATTTTTGTTCATTGATGAAGTTGATCATCCGGAATGGCCCTTCCAGATTACCTCATTGCACTTGTAAGGATCCAAACTAGAATCCCTCTAGCGGTGATCCACACGTGCTCTGATGGCCTCTGATCGACATCTCACATTCTCGGGGTGCTAGGGTGGTGAAGCGAGTATCTTGTGTTGATTTTTCTTTAATCGCTTGTGCTTCGGCCCAGAATAACTTCTCTCATCATTGAGAGGGTAGAGAAGAGGATTTGAGAGAGAAATTTTTTGGCTAAAAAAATCTCAATTCACCAGGCATGTGGTGTGGTGTATGGCACAATAGGCCTACTTGTCTATTTATATATATGGAATTTTAGTTACAGTATTTAATTTCATTGAAACAATTAAATACATTCATGAACTTAGAGAAAATAAATGCTCATAATAATAACATCGTGAAATTATTAATGGTGCACCAACTTGCACAAAAAGAAATTATAAAATAAAATTTCACGTCACAAAATTACAGCAGCGTCATTATTATTTTAACTGGTGCCAACTAGTTAAATAATTATTTTACTACCAGACTGACCTTAGTCAGCTCGAACTCCACTTCTAATTTTTGAGCACCCAAATAAATAAATAAATAATTTATTCTCTTAAATATATATTTTATTTAAAAACTAGTAGATAAAAATTAATAAATGTTCAATAAAATAAACAAATATATTTAATATAATTTATGTGATCATTTTAACTTGAATAAAATTATTCAATGGCCTTGAGAATAATATTTATTTCATTAATTAAATTCAAATAAAATTTAACCAATACCACCAAAAACACTTAGTGTGTGACCCTCTAAGATTCTTTCTTGTTGGCATTAGACGTGTTTGCCTTAATTAAAAGAGTACTATCTAGAAATGGGTCAAGGAATACTAGAGAAAGAATGTAAAGTAGCAACAATTATATCCACATATGAACACTCATAATGTAATATAATCCCTTTTTCACAATATATCATCAAGCATGTTTCATGGTAGTGTCATCAACTTTTATGCTTGATATGTCGTTCTTTAACTACCTAAAATAAACTCATCATTACACCATGACCGTGGAATTTTGCGTGACGGTTCTATTTCAATCAAAGGGCCGAGATTTCAACTTCCATAAATGGAAGGGATAAATCTTTCCTCAGCTTATCCATTAATAACATGTCACTCATGACGCACCCAATGCACCCCACTTCCCTCTAACTGTCTGCGTGACAGTTTTCATCTATAAATCAAAGTGCACGAATCATGACACGTATTAATGATAATCTTATATTCTAAGGATAATTACACACGCTCATAAATAAAAATATCTTATGACACTAAAACATGAGGAATTCCAACTAGTGGGTCTGTTCTCATAATCTCTTATCTTAGAGATTTCCAAGGGAGAACTTCATGAGAGGAAGTCCCATCTACTTACGAGTAATGTCACCTAACTATCTACATGTTATGTGTCCCATCATAGTATGTCATCCAACCACAGAACTATATTTAAGAATATTGTTATAGCATTTCATGGTTCTCATCATAGCGGGGAACTTCCATGACCTTATCAGTACAACAAATAATCTAGGACATTATTACATCATAGTCACATAAAACAATGAACAATATGTAATAATACATTAAATATCCATGTAATAAAAGTAAAATCAGTTGATTCTAGGACACCAACTCTTACAAACTCCCATTTGGACTAGAGAAAACTGTCTACAACATTCAGTCTGCTAAACCTCACATGATGATCATGTTTCTGTTGAGTTAAGGAATTAGTAAAGGGGTATACCACATTGTCTTCCATGGAAATATTTCTCTCTGCAGCTTCACCTCACTGAGAAAAATCCCTCAAGAGATAATAATTTCGAAGTATGTGCTTATTTTGCTGATGTGACCTTGTCTCTTTTGCGAGATCCACAGCTACAATATTATCACAGTACAGTGTGATGGGATCTTTTCTGCTTGGTATCACATCTAGATCCGAGACAAAGCTTCACCACCAAACTGCTTCATTAGCTGCTTCAGAAGCTGTGATATACTAAGACTCTGCTGTAGAATCTCTGACCACACTATGCTTTGATCTCTTCTAGCTCATTCTACCTCCATTCAATGTGAAGATGTATCTTGTTTGCGACTTCATGTCATCTTGATCAGTCTGAAAACTAGAATTTGCATATCCTTTGATGACTAGTTTCTCATCTCCTCCATAAACCAGGAATATATCCATAGTACGCCTCAGATACTTTAGGATAGTCTTGAATTCCATCCAATGGTGGTCACCTGGGTCAGCTTGATATCTTTCTACTATACTCAATGCGCAGGCGACACCCATCCTGGTACATAGCAGGACATACATGACTGACCCAATTGCTAATGCCTATGGATTCCTTGAAATTAACTTTCTTTCCTCATGTGTCTAAGGAAACATTTTCTTGGAAAGATGAATTCCATGTGACACTGGAAACAATACCATATTGGATTGTCCCATAATGAATCTCTTTAGTATCTTATCAATGTATGTACTTTGACTTAGGCCTAGAAATCTCTTAGATCTATCACGATGGATCTTGATCTCAAGAATATACGCTACCTCGCCCAAGTCCTTCATAGAGAAGCATTGATTCAACCAAGCCTTAACAGACTATAAGTGTGGTATCTCATTTCTAATAAGTAATATGTCATCAACATATACTATTAATAAAATGACTGCACTCCCACTAAACCATTTGTTGACACAAGGATCACATTCATTCTTGATAAAACCAAATTATATTATGGCTTCATCAAAATAAATGTTCCATGACCTAGATTCTTGCTTTAATCCATAAATGTATTTACGCAACTTTGATACCTTATTGGCATCCTTTAGAGTCACAAACCCTTCAGGTTGTGTCATGTAGACATCTTCTTGAAGGTTACCGTTAAGGAATGCTGTTTTGAAATCCATTTTCCAAATCTCATAGTCATTGTAAGATGCAATGGAAAGTTTAATTCTGATGGATTTCAACATTGCAACTGGTGAGAAGGTTTCAACGTACTCAATTCCTTGACGTTGTTTAAACCCTTTTGCAACCAGTCGTGCCTTATAGGTACTGAATTTCCCTTCAATTTCCATTTTCTTCTTGAATACCCATTTTAATCCAATAGGATTTACATAAACTGGAGGATCTACCAAAATCTAGACTTGGTTTAGGTACATGGAATCAATTTCGGAATTCAAGGATTTATGCAACTTGGCAATGTCTATTCCACTTGTTTCTTTTTTGTTGGTTATAGGGTCATTATTATCAACTAATAATGAGTCACCATACTCAGTAACTAGAAAACCATACCTTTCTGGTTCTCTAACCTCTCTTGTACTCCTACGCAGTACTTGTGTCTCTGGAATAGATTCTTCTTCCACGGGGCTTTGTGGAATATGTTCATGTACCAACTATTTTGTACCTTGCGACTCGACTTCATCGAAGTCTATCTTGATCCCACTATCTATTTTGTATATGTGATCCCTCTCAAGGAATATGGAATGTCTTTCCCCAATAACATTTTTGTATGAGGGGTTATATCAGTAATATCCCTTTGTTTCCTTAGGGTATCATATAAAGGCACACTTTGTGCCTCAGGGTGCGATTTTGTTACCTGAAGAGTCCTTAACAAACACTTCGCTACCCTACACATGTAAATTTGATAACATGGATTTTCTTCCACTCCATAACTCATAAGGAATATAATTTATTGGTTTAGTTGGTACTTGGTTTAATATGTGTGATGCTATTTGTAATGCATACCCCTAAAAGGATAATGAAATAATTTCATGACTCATCATTGATCACACCTTGTCCAACAAGGTGTGGTTCCTTCTTTCTATTACACTATTCCATTGAGGTGTGTAAGGAGGTGTGAGTTGGGATAGGATCCCAAACTCTCATATGTAATCAATGATATCCTGATTAAGATATTCCCCACCATGGCCTGAGGGGAGTTTCTTAATATTCATACCAATATGGTTCTCAACTTCATTTTTTTATTCCTTGAATATATCAAAGGAATCCGACTTATACCTCATTAAGTAGATATATCCATATAAAATAAAATAGTCAATAAAAGTTATGAAATATGAGTACCCACCCCTTGGTTCAACTGGAAATGGTCCACACACATGGGTTGGACATCTACAATCCATCCCTATAAACTAAAAAACACTCCAAAACCAAGAATATGGAATTTATTTTAATACCTTTATTAAATATATTTTTACTCCCCTAATATCATCCCGAATAAAACCATATTCAAAAAAAAAATACAATCAATACACCACACCTATGTCTCTACCATGAAATTGTCATACTTTTACTTTATAATTCTCATCAAGATTAATGTCCTTTTATTAGATCATATGGATAATGTCTACTTCCTACCTAGTATCACATCCCTATACCATATCCTAATCTTGAATGATAATGTTTCCCTACTAAACCAATGTATTCCTTCACCAATTCCAATGTAAAATCTCAATAATAAATCCCACCCAAATATCTAATTCCACTCCTTCATGAAATACCTCTACTGAAATACATCCAATCCAGTAGTTAAGATAACAATGTCCCCTGATAACCACCTCTAAAATTCTACTAGTTGGAAACTAGTTCCAAGGATATAAAAATTACAAAATACGATGTATTACCCTCTATTAACCCAAGAATG
>CAUJRU010004426.1:0-17219 GCA_963277665.1 Viscum album | reverse complement strand
CGGCCGAACTCAAAGTATTCCAAAACCTTGAGTGTGATATACCGAAACGACCGTCTCGATCTAAGAATCGTGTTGCCGCTGACGGCGAGTCGTTTGCAGGCCCGTAGCTCAAGTTACGGGCGTTTGAACGAAGACCGTCCGAAGACGGGGGGTACGGGCCCGGGCCGACCCCCCCGGGAGTCGGCCGAACCGGGTCGATCCGAACCGGGTCGACCCGACCCGGTCTGATCCGGTCCGGTCTGGCCGGGGCGTGGCCCGGCCGGTCGGACTGGCCTGGTCCGGTTCGGCCGAACGGCCGAACAGCCGAGGCACGCGGGGCGCCGCCCCCGCGGCCAGGTGGTGCCGCGGCCCCCCGCGTGGGGCCGCGTTGAGTCGGGACGCAGCTTCAGCCACGTCCGAGGGCACCGGACCCGCGCGGCCGCGGGTCCGTGGGTTCCGCCGCCGCCGCGGCTTCAGCCGCCGCTCCCGGCAACCGGCGCCGCCGCGCCGGCGAGTTCTGCGGGCCACCGGGATCGTTCCGGAGGTCCAATTCTCTTCCCGTCTGCGGCATTGCACCTTCCGGGACCCGTTCTTCATTGCGGGATCGTCAAACATCCATTGCGGCACGTTCCGTCATCACCCGTCAAATCCGCACAAAAAGAAGAACGGCGGAGGGTCGTCGGGCCATGTTCGTTTGGCCCGCACCCTCCGCGTTAGAGATAAACAACCGGGAGAATTTTATTCCACACAGGAAACAACAATTTTAATAAGATTAAAATTGTTCACAGTTCGGTTCTTTAATTTCTTTAAAGAAACATTGACGGGAAAAAAAATAAAAAGGGGTAAATCCCATAAATAAATCCCTACCTCGTTGATCATCGTGCACAGGCGTTCTTCGCGAAAAAGCTCGTCGTGGAAGAGAGGGATCGTCGCGTCATCGCGGGGAGGCGTCGCGTCATCGAGGAATCCGGCTTTGAGTTGGCGAGCTCAACAGACCAAGAACAATAGATTTAAATTATTAATATTTAAATCTGTGTTTCGTTTAAAACCAAAAGAACCTTGAGAGGAAATCCGAAATCACTCACCTCAAACGGTTGGTGACTGGAGATCGGAGCGGGGAAGAACGTCTTAGACGGAAGCGTCGTCGATTTCCGGGTTCGGCGTTCTTCGCGTTCTTCACGTTCTTCACATTCTTCGCGAGGGAGAAGAAGATACAAGGGTCCTCTCAAATCTTCTCAACGCGCAAATAACCAGAGGTCCTGCGTTGGCCTTATTTTATTATTACACCAACGAATTGAAAACTGGTTAAGAAACGACTAATCAATTCGTTGAATTAATTCAACAAAAGAAACAGCCCGTTTAATTCACGAAAGAAACAACCCATTTAATTCACGAAATAAACCGCTCAATTAAATGGTCTGTTAATATTTTAAGAAACGCGTTAGTTGACTTTCATTAAGACGGGTTTTCGCGGGTGCGTTTCTTAGCGGAAAGAAACGGCGGGGCTCGTGCGGGCCCCACCTCACAAATATCCTACCAAGGGGGTAGGATATTTCTGGATAGCATCCTATCCAGTTCAACTCAGTTCAAGCCACCTTTAAGTGGCTTCAAGTGGCTTCCAAGTGGCTTAAGTGAAATAAAATAAAGTTGTCGCAAAATTATTTTATTTCTTAACTTTAAGCCCGAAAATTAAAAACCTCACCCGAGCAAACGCAACTTCGGAAGAGGAGTTTCTAAACGAATTCCGGCGCTGCGATTTCATCGGTGCCCTCAGAATTCGATTCTATGCACTGGCTCAAAATTTAGAAAAACCCGCTCGTCCGTTCACTGAACGTACCCGAGCCAAACTTCGGAAAATGATTCCGGGCACACCGGGCCTCGGAATCAGGTGCCGTCAGAAACTGCGCTCTTGTAAAATTCCAAAGAAAATTAAGAAAAAAATTTCCTTGAAATTTAAGGGTCTTTACAATGGATGCCATTTCAAGTCAGGCCTTGTGTTTAGAACATGGTTCATGGTCGACCCTCATTTGTTATCCCCATTTTAGGCTAATGCAATAGGGATACAATGTTTTGAACATGGTCAACATCTATCCTTCATTGTCATGCCATCCCTATAGTGTTCCAAATTTTGGGTATCATGATTCACACTTTCCACGTCCCTATGTTCAGATTGATTCCAATGACCTTGACATTATCCTTCTTTTATAATAGAGCACATTGGGAAAGCATCAATTTGACTATTTTTAGGACCTTATTCCTCAGTCAAGGCTCCCATTACCATTTAAAAAACTATGGGCTGCTATCCATACCCCAATTTTTTTGAAGTTCAGCAGATGCTCTCATACACAAAGTGAACAATTACATAGTATTCTCTTGTTTCTCACACTAGTAATGACCTACATGAGCTTAGGGATGGATCTCTGATTACATCATAGTTACGGGCAAAATTCATTAAAATAAACATGAAAGCAAATAATAAGTCCATGCACATAGTTCTGAATCACACTGTTCAGAATAAAAAAAGGGAGATAGGTTTATGAGTTCGAAAAAAATAGGGCCCTTAGAGATCAGCGCATTTGATGGATTTCTCCAATGCTTCCACCTTCAGGCTCATAGCCACCAGGGTTGCTTCCCACTCCCTATGATCCCTCTATTCATTAGTGGCTGTAGAGAGAAACTCATTAGCTTTGGACTGTACTCACACCTACTCATCTTGGAGATTAATCATTTTGCGACTCGCCTATACTAACTTCTCCTGGGAATCTGCCAGCTGGGCCCTCAACTATTCAATGATCTTAGAATGGATCGTGATAGTTGCGAATCTTTTGTTTGCTTTCTATTCAAGGCATCAAACTTCTTGTGCAGATTTAAATAACATTTGTCTATTCTTTGAATCCTTCTGACATCAGGTAATATCAGAGCATTGGAAACCCTCCCATATTTTATCATCCATATAATCATGGATCATTATATGAATAAGGTGAGAATCCACCCCTATAATAAAAAGAAAGCATATCTATGTTTTAAGTGACCCCATCCAGCTCACCCATTCTTCATGTGACTAACTGAGAAAGAGTTTGATGCACTTCCATGCCTTGGGCCACATCATATGAATCTCATCAGACGCGTCTAGATCAGAGTCATCCATACCCTCAAGATCTGTAGTCCTGTACTAAGGAAAAGTATCAAGGAGTTCAGAGGAAATGTCCTATTCTAGAACTGTGCCCTCTTTAGCGACCTCACCCTTGCTTTCCAGGAGCTCATCCTTGGCAGTATTATCACCCATCATTGTAGCTTCTACCTCACCATGTACTAAGGTGGGGCTGGAAAAAATTGTTGGCTCTACAAGATTTAGTAAAATCACTGGTAGGAGTCTTGTGGATGTTCCAGACTCAATGGTCTATTGAGCATCTAGCCTTGTGATCAATGCATTAGGAATAAATATCTTGGTCTGATAGGTTTCAAAATAAAAAACTGAGGTTCAATGAAGGTAATGACTTACAAGAGATAAGAAAAATGGTATCCATTTCCTGCAACTTGCTGGGATCCACCACCACCAGAGATACCTTGGAACTGGTTAGCTCAATCACCGACACTGTCTCATTATGAATGATGGGAATATCTTGAGACTTGGAGATCTCCATTTCATCCCTTCTTTCTACTTCATCACTACTCACTCCAATGATGCTCGGTTCCCCACCTTGATCGATCCCAAGTGCAGGTTTATAAGGATTTTACTCTACATCTATGGGTACATCCTCATCTCCTACAAGGAAAGATTATTGAATACCATCATCAATGTGTTACTAACCAGGATGGAGTTTTTTTAGTAAATTCAAATTGCAAAAAGAGAAAGGCTAGTAAAGACAAGAGTTAAAAACTCATTTCGAGTTGTTCAGTATGTTCTATGTTAGATCCTGTTATTTCACCGCTCTCACTTGGGATTCTGTAGCGAGCATCTGTTTCTGTGAGTCCCTCACATCTAGGGACCTTCATCTTCTTCTTCCTCCTCTTCCTCTTCCCATGCATCTTTTTCTTCTTCTTCCTCCACTTACCCTTCCCCTTCTTCTTTCTCTTCATCTTCATCCTCGGATGGCAGCTTTTCAAGGCCATGTTCCTAGCCAAGCATCACATTCACTAGGATATAAATCTCTTCATACTACCCTTTTTGAAATGTGTACATATCCATGGTTGTTAGGTATGTATTCTAGAGATGAATTTTTTCCCTATCCGCCACCTGGATGCGCCCTATGTTGGGTAAGTTGATCCCAGTACACACCAGTCTCCACCACAGCTCTTTAGTGAAAATAGAGTGTCACACCATCCTACAAGAAGACCATTGATATGGCAAGATAGTGGTGGAATTTGGCTTTAGGAGATGCCTTATTTTCTTCCCAAAGAGTTTCCTAGTCATCCCATGAGGCCGCCCACAAGACCACCCATCATCAGAAGGTGGATGCACGTTCTTGCCTTGCAACGCTCCCAGAGATGAAGTTCCATCCCGTGACATCCTAACCGATTGGATTATTCTTTGTCTCATCTCCCCAATATGACCTCACCCACCTCCTCACTTTATTAGCTCCATGCTAGCCACCTTGATTTTTCAAATGCGTTTCCGTAGAATTACCTCGGGGTATGCTTTTTTTAATGGTCAAAATATTTTGTTTGTAGGTCTGCATTGACATCGGTAGGGGGAGGGTGATGACTTCACTTGATCTTACAGTCATGAACATGAGTCATACTTGGTGAAGAATGCAAGGATTTCTCTCTTCTCAAACCTCTGTGCATACTTTTTGTGGCATCTGCTATATGCACCCAAGCTGTATGGAAGACCTTGTCGGCAAATACTATTCACATAAATTTTTTCCATTAATCTGGGTTACCAGCACACCACCCCAGATGCTTTGTAGGTATTACCTCTACTCTAATGGGCCCCAAAAATCATCTACCATATGACCAACTAAGGTATGAAATTGGTGAAAGTCAAAGTTGGTATGACTGCCAATCTTGAGCTTGACCCCTTCTTCTCTAAGCGTCAGTGGGATGATTCTAGTGATATTCAGGAGGGATGGTCGCAGATTGTTTCCTAGAAAGAGAATGGCATTCATAAATTCATACCCACCGTAGTGAGATACAACCCAGCCATGGAGGATCTGGAATGACCCACATATCCTTTTAGGCATGCTTCTCCTAGAGATGCATTCCCGAATACAATATAACATGACCAGTACGGGCACCCACATATTAACTTTGTTCATGGACTCTATGATCTTAACCATTACTAGAGTTCCTAGGTGGACGCCCATCCTTGTTTCCCTAATTGGAATCAGCCATCCACTCATAAATGCAACAAGGAACCCAACATATCGTATATTCGGGTCCCAAATTTCATTTATGTTGAAGCCCCATGACTGTTACTCTGTTGATTCTAGGACCATCCAGTATGGTCCCGCCTTCCCCCTCTGTGATGTGTTCAAGCACTAATTTCCTCAGCATAGCATCTTCAACACCTTTTCTTGCATTAGAAATAGACCGAACCACCCCAAATAAGATATATAATTTAAGATGTACATGATCTGTAGCTTCTTCTTAGCTATCTCTAATATATGCCACATCAGAATGGGGGTACACGTCCTAACCCCCAAACATTATTTGTTGGGAGTAAATAATCATATTAGTACCCCTCAGAGGGGATTCCACAAATGAAATGGACATCCCATAGACTGATGCCCACATCCCTGTGGTGAAGGTGGACGATGTTGGTATCAGGAGACCATCATCTGAACAACTCCAGTTCTAGGTCCTTCTGATGCTAGAAGGGAAATGACGATGTCCAAACAGCTTTAAAAAACCAGATAGACCATAGCTCTACCCATAACTCCTCGCATGTATGTTTTACCCAGTAATTCCATGCCCATTCAATCATGAAATTACCACTAGACCTGAAGTCCCATTCTTTCCAACCCTTCCTCTCATCGGTAATGCTGCTTCTAAAAGGGCTCGTATAATGAGCTGGAGATTCCTCAGAAACCAGATCACTTCCTACAATTGTCCTGGTCTTTGGAGTTAGTGTAATGTCATGACCCCAGTTACCCAGAGTTGGTGCATTATTATATAACATTGGCATGATCACAAAAGATCAAGTCTTGAAAGACATATTAGTTTAGCATCCTTAGAAACACTAGATACATTCATAAATGTTACATTAAATCATAAAGTGAAAAACTACAATAACATAGTCTCCATAGTCCACACTCATATCCCTTGTAGACTATCCCTACAGGTCATTTATAAAATATTTCTCCATATCCTGGGAAAAATAAAACATACAAAGGGGTGAGCTCAGATGCTCAGTAAGGATAACAATTTAGTAGAAACTTTCATAAATAAACATAAACATTTAAGGCAATGTATAACTAAAACAAAAGCCTTTTAAACTTGAACTTCAGCATAATATGGAAAAAATAAAATGAAATAAGGCCATTTACTTATTCTCATGGATATTCTACTAGTCAAATAATCACATGTAATATCAATAACCAATTTCGTAATGATGGAATACATAATGCCAGACTATCATAACCATGTAGCCAAGGCCTCGTGACAACACTACAAATAAGATTTTGTCAAGGCCTGGTGCCAAGACACTAGTTTGTATCATGAGACCAACCGATGCATCGAGAACCTATAGCGGGCTCCACCCATCACTTACTAAGTCCAATGCATTCCTTATATGAAAAGGTTTAAATATATCATAAATCATAACATAATCGTATCACATAAAACATGCATAAAGGAAACATAACATTTCCAAATTTCAATCACAAGATATCAATAAAAAAAATTGATATAATAAAACCATTTTCGATACCAAAATTAAAGAAATGTAAATTATGGTATTTATTTTTTATTTAAAAAAAGTTATGGCTTGTAGAGGAAGCCAAAACTCAAATAATGGTCACAGCGGCGGAGAAGACGTTGTCGCCGCGTACGTAAGTAAAAACATTCCTTTTCTCATTTAGTAAAAATGATTTGTATAAAAAGATTATTTTTGAATAAAAGTAAAAGTCAAATGGGTTTATACACCACATAAAAGAAAGTTGTGTATAAAATAAAATATGCCTCAATGAAATGAGATTGAGACGAAGTCCCTTACCTCGTGTCCGACTTGACTCGATCATTCTTTAATCTCCTGAATAATAAACTAGAGTTAATATATACTTGATTAAGAACATTTTTCAAGTTCATAATTACTTTTATATCACTTATTACCATGTTATGAACATTATTTAATCTTATAATTTAATTACGGTCATTTTGTCTATCCTTGGTACTTGAGTCAAAAATAAACTTCTTATAATTACAAGTTGTTTATGTGGTAAAATATCCATTATCTCCAGAAATATATTCATGATGTAGATATCATATATATCATATGTATCCAGTATATACATGCATTTATAATATTATAGAACATTTAGAGCTAAGAAATGAAATGCACTGTTCATGAAGACGGTAAGCTGTACGTACACATGAACACTACTTTCATTTCTATTTAGTATTTAATGGAATGAAATCATAATGATATAATGGTATATTATAATTCTAGTACAATATCATATATAATATCATTAACTCTATCCTTTATACGTCCCACATATGGAATTAACGATTCAAATCACTTTGAGGGGGTGGTAGTCTGCATTTCCTAAAATGAAATTATCGTGTTTACCTATAATGGAAACCATAAAGGTATGCCATTAATGAAAAATAAAGAAGCATAAGGAAAAAATAAATATAATATATATCATATATAAATATAGTGACATCTTAATGGCCACCAGGAATGGTGTTAAAAGAAGATTGAACAATCATCGTTTCGTGAGGCAGTAATTTGCCACCCACAGAAACAATATGTTCTTTAACCATTAGATGGAGGTGTGTGTAAGTTTAAATAAAATAGTTCTCATAAAAACATACAAGTATATTTAAAATACTGGTATTGTTACAAAATAATGGAATAAAAAGTGTTTAAGGGGTTGGAGAAGCAAAATAAAACAAAAGAAAATTAGAGAAGACATTACCTTAAAATCGGGTAACTCTTTTTGATTTGATCCAAAGGCTTCCTTGGGAAGACTTCTGACCAAAGTGAGGATTCTAGGAGTAATATAGGGAAGTTCAGAGAGTATTTGGGCAGAGTTTGGCCAAGAAAAATGGATTTGATGGTGTGACTATGGTGGTAGAGGTGGGGGCCTTTTATAAGAGGAAAGGAGGGGCTCTTTTGGAAAGATTGAAATGTTACTTCATTGTGAAATGATTTTCAGATTTTAAAGGTCCCAAAATGATATATTTCTAGGATAAGGTGATAAGGGTTAAAAATCCACCCATACAATTGGCTTTAGACAAGTTTAAGTCTTAGATTTTACCTTATCTTTTCTTTTTATTTAAATCGTTCATTAATGAGGTAATCACTGCATCATCATGGTGTCATAAATAAATTTATTTATTTACTGTCTAAAAATTATAAAAAAATACCATGATGTAGGAAATATTTTTAGATTTCCAATGAATATTTATAGTATAAGATATAATTTATTTAGAAAAAATTAAAATTGTTTTACATAGGTGTTACATACTTTTGTTATATTATCCTCTCTTTAAAAATAAAATGATAAAATGTCACTATCACAGAAAAGTGATTCCATGGGGTCCCTAAGTTGGCACAAGGAATACCATGGTCGGCCATGACACCAAAAATATCATTAGGACACATGATTGGGTCATTTTTTATGATATTAATTTATTACCCTTAACTACCAGATTACAAATTAATCAGGTTAATTAATGATAATTGTCGTCGTTACTGTTCATAATGTCCAAAAACAAAAGAGTCTTAATTACATAATTTAGAACTTCTGATTCCAAATATGGAATCAATTTTACCAAATTCCAAACATATAAATTGCATTAATTAATTTAAAAATAATCCCTGTCGTCAAAACCAAAGACGGGTTTTTAAGAAGTAAAATCTATTAAAAGATTGACTTGTTTTTACGTCCAATTGAAATGTGAAATTACTTCCAATGAACAACTTCGTATTAAGTGATAAAAACACAATTCAATTATACATTAAAACCAAAAAAAATGAAAATATAACTATATCAATAAATCGGATGAAAATGCAGTTTTGAATTAAAATACAACTTTTTTCACTATTCATTAAAAATGAACATTATCAGAAAAATACCAAAAATTCACCCTATGCTATATTTTATATCCCAAATTCAAAATTGTTGTCCATTTTACCAAATTCAAAACATATAAGTTTCATTAATAAATTATATAGTTAATTCCCGCTGTCCAAACAAATAGTGTGTTTTTAAGATACAATATCTATCAAAAGATTGACAATTGTTTATGTCCAATTTCAAAGTGAAATTAATTATAATGACCAAAATTGGATAAAAAGGTAAAAGTATATTCTAATTATACTTTAAAACCACTCAATAGTATAATTTATCACTATAAATTATTTTTATTAAAAAGTTGTTTTTAAGTATTTTTCATTATTCATCGAAAATTGGTTGTTCTCAGAAAAATACCAAAAATTCAACTTAGGCTAATTATGATAATCCGAATCCAAAAATGAAGTCCATTTTGAAAGATAAAATTTATAAAATATCAAAATGTGGGTATTAATATTCATAATGGCTACTTTGATTGGTCGCGGTGTGTTAGAATCTCAAACTTGCGTACAATGCAAGCTACTGCATTATTGAAAGAGAAGCGTATTGTGGAAGCTTGGGGTGTTAAATTTTCTCCACATTAAATAAATTGAATCCTCACAATTTGAAATTGTTCTTCTAAAATAAAAGGTTGAAAATAGAAAAAACATTTTTGGAAAACCCACTTCAGAAATAAGGTTAATAAAAATATAAATTTAAAAGAAAGAAAGAGAAGTTAAAAAGGTCACCCGAGATAGCCCATACTAGGATTCTTTGAAAACATTGATATGGAGGAGAAAAAAACCATCAAGGTCTGATGGAGAGCTGTAGAAAACAGGATTAGGTGAATGTTAACTATAAGAAAATCACAAACTTGTGATTGGTTAAACTGTCATTGATTCCCCAGTAGGAAAAGTTAACCGACAAATTTTTGTTTTAAGTTACATTTCATCAATTTGAGGTATTTATTTAGGAGATTTAATAATAATGTAAGTAAATATACTTACTTGTCATGTAGACTGTCATTCTTAAATAAATTTTTTACCACAAACCCGTCTTTCACACCAAAAGGTAATAGAATTCAAAAATATTATATTTATCCTAATCGTACAAGGTTACAAATATTAACACATACCATTTAGATTAGGAAAACTATTTTTTTAATATCTATGGACTTCCTGTAGGCTAGTGGTAGTTAATAAAGGCCTATCTCACTATAGTTGTGGGTTCGATTCCTGCTGTTTTGTCCGACGTGACGGGTTATCCCCCGACCTGCAGGTTGTCCTTTTCCTAAAACTATAGTATTATAATATTCCAAAAATAATCTTCAGAAATTTTTTAACCTTAAAAAATACTATACAAACTTCAACTTAATCCATTCCAACCTTTATTGTTTTCCAAAATACCTTTGTCCATACTTTCTCTAAAAGGTCTCTAAATTCCAAAATCAATTGTAACATCAGATTCACCAAACAAAGTAAAGTTTTTCTTATTGTCAAATACTAAAAATATGATTACCTTAATCATATTAAAACCTTAATGAAAACAATAAGTACTGTAGTACAATCCTTATATATATCACATTATTCTTATAACCATAATAGAGTTCTTGAGTCCAAAAACACAAATACAATATCTATTCAACTTCATCTGTAGTAATAGCATAAGCTTGGAATTTCTCCCTTGGCCTTTTCTGAGGTAAGTTTTCTTGGCACTTAGGGTATTCATTTTCATAATGCCCCATTTCTCTACAATTTTAGCATTCAACATTGACAAACACTTTCTTTCCCTGGAAATCATGAGTCTGGTGACCTTTTCCACCACATTTGTAACAAACTCCCATTCCTTTTAGGCATGTACCGGTGTGTTTCTTACCACAATTATCACATAATGGAAAATCCTTCTTTCCCTTTTTCCCTTTATCTATCTCTTTCTCCATTGTTCTCTTCTTCTCTTGCTTTACTTTGTTGTCATAATACATAGATAATTCCTTTTCTGTCTTTTTAGCACATGAGACAATATCTTCGTATGATGAGAAGGATTGTGATAATAAAGATCGATGGAGAAATGGTTTCAACCCATCAAAGAAATGATCAATCTTTCTTCTTGTGTTACGTATATAATCAACAACATGCCTCGATAACCTTGTAAAGTTAGACTCATAATTTTCAACATTCTCGTCCTCCTTTTGCCTCAGACTCAGAAATTGTCTTTCCATATCTGCTCGATGGTCATGAGTAAAGTATTTTTCTAAGAAAACCCCTTTAAATTATCTCAATTCAATACTTGATACTTCTTCATATTCCTTTGTATTTTGAATCAATGACCACCATTGATCAGCATCTACAGTGAGGCAGTAAACTGCCCTGACAACTTTTTCCCTTTCACTACTCCCAAAAGCCTAAAATATTTCCTCTAGGGAATTTATCCATTGCTTAGATATTAATGGATTCATACCCCCGTTAAATGTTGGTGGTTGTTTCCTCATGAAGCGGTCTAACATTGATCCTCCATGTTGCGGATCAGGGTTCTCCATATGAGTAAAGTTATTATTCATAATCGGAGTGAGTTGTCCCAGTATGGTGATAAGCTGATCAGTACCAGTTATATCACCGACTCCACTATAATTATCCTTAGCAGGAGGAAAATACCTACATGGAGTGAATTTATTGATACAGTTTCCATTCCTTCCACTAGGAACCATTTATAAACAATTTCATAAACCAGATTAGTTTATGAATCGAAATACATAATAACAAACTTGCAAAACACCTAACATAAATTGAATAGTTTATGGATATAATCCTTAATCATAAAAATGTTTTCTTTTAGGAAGTATATACTCCTAAACCCTTCATAATGGTTTGTAAACAAGTCGTGAATTATTCTAAGAATATCCCCTGGGAGTGTCGTAACCAAGAGTGCAACAAGGCCCGTTGTCGTGCACCAGTTCCCGTTCGAGTCTAGCTCAAAGCGGTGTTTTTGGGCTTTACCCCTAGGTACATCTGTGCCAGAGCCGCCTATACCTGCTCGTATCCAGACAGGGATGTATTGCACGAAAATACAAAAAATATATACATTACCAAAATTATAGGATGTTATTATATACTAATACTCAAAGTCTATCTTAGGGCTATGTGCTCTAATCAGAGTTTATCTAAATCTAGCTTCTAAGGTTAGTACTAAACTGCCTCTGATACCAACTGTAATGCCCTGACCCCAGTTACCTAGAGTCGGTGCATTATTACGTAACATTTGCATGATCAGAAAAGATCAAGTCTCAAAATACCGATTAGTTTAGTAGCCTTAGAAACACTAGATACATTCATAAATGTTACATTACATCATAAAGTGACAAAATACAATAACATAGTCTCCATAGTCCACACTCATATCTCCTCCAGACTATCCCTACAGGTCAGTTATAAAATATTTCTTCACATCTTGGAAAAAATTAAACATAGAAAGGGGTGAGCTCAGATGCTCAGTAAGGATAAAAATATAGCAGAAACTTTCATAAATAAACATAAATATTTAATGAAATGTATAATGAAAACAAAAAACTTTTAAACTTTAACTTCATGATAATATGACAAAAATAAAATGAAATAATTCAATTTACTTATTCTCATGGATATTCTACTAGTCGAATAATCACATGCAATATCAATAACCACTTTCATAATGATGGAATGCATAATGCCAGACTATCATAACCACATAGCCAAGGCCTCGTTCCAAGACTACAAATAAGATTTTGTCAAGGCCTCATGCCAAGACACTAGTTTGTCTCATGAGACCTACCGATGCATCGAGGAGCTATAGCGGGCTCCACCCGTCACATACTAAGTCCAATGTATTCCTTATATGAAAAGGTATAAATATATAATAAACCATAACATAATCGTATCACATATAACATGAATAAAGTAAACATAATGTGAAATGGGTTTATACACCGCATAAAAGAAAGCTGTGTATAAAATAAAATATGCCTCAATGAAAGGAGATTGAGATGAAGTCCCTTACCTTGTGTCCAACTTGACTCGATCGTTCTTTAATATCCTGAATAATAAACTAGATCTAATCTATACTTGCTTAAGAACCTTTTTCAAGTTCATTATTCCTTTTATATCACTTATTACCATGTTATGAACATTATGTAATCATTTAATTTAATAACGGTCGTTTTGTCGATCCTTGGTACTTGAGTCAAAAATAAACTTCTTATAATTACAAGTTGTTTATGTGGTAAGAAATCCATTATCCCCAGAATTATATTCATGATGTAGATATCATATAAATCATATTTATCCAGTATATACATGCATTTATAATATTACTTAACATTTAGAGGTAAGAAATGAAATGCATCGTTCATGGAGACGGTAAGCCGTACGTACGCATGAACGCTAATTTCATTTCTCTTTCGTATTTAATGGAATGAAATCATAATGATACAAAGGTATATTATAATTACAATATAATATCATATATATTATCATTAACTCCATCCTTTATACGTCCCACATATGGCATTAACGATTCAAATCACTTTGAGGGGGCGATAGTCTGCACTTCCTAAAATGAAATTATCGTGTTTACCCATAATGGAAACCATAAAGGTATGCCATAAATGAAAAATAAAGAATCATAAGGAAAAAATAAATAATAATAAATATAATATATAAATATAGTGACATCTTAATGGCCACCATGAAAGGCGTTAAAAGAATATTGAACAATCATCGTTTCGTGAGGCAGTAATTCACCACCCACAGAAACAGTATGTTCTTTAACCATTAGACAGAGGTTTGTGTAAGTGTAAATAAAATCCTTCTCATAAAAAAATCCTAGTATATTTAATATACTGGTGTTGTTTCAAAATAATGGAATAAAAAGGGTTTAAGGGGTTGGAGAAGAAAGATGAAACAAAAGAACATAAGATAAGACATTACATTAAAATCGGGTAACTCTTTTTGATTTGATCCAAAGGCTTCCTTGGGAAGACTTCTGCCCAAAGAGAGGCTTATAGGAATAAGTGAGGAAAGTTGATAGAGTATTTGGGTAGAGTTTGGACGAGCCAAATGGCTTTGAACGTGTGAATAAGGTGGTAGAGGTGGGGGCGTTTTATAAGAGGAGAGGAGGGGCTCTTTTGAAAAAATTGAAATGTTACTTTATTATGAAATGATTTTCGGATTTTAAAGGTCCCACAATTATATATTTTGAGGACAAGGTGATAAGGGTTAGAAATCCACCCATCCAATAGGCTTTGGACAAGTGTATGTTTTAGATTTTACCTTATCTTGCCATTTTATTTAAATCGTTCATTAATGAGGTAATCACTGCATCATCATGGTGTTAAAAATAAATATATTTATTTAATGTCTAAAAATTATAAAAAAAATCCATGATGTAGGAAATCTATTTAGATTTCCAATTACTATTTATAGTATAATATATAATTTATGTGGACAAAATTAAAATTGTTTTACATAGGTGTTACATACTTTTGTTATATTTTCATCTCTTTAAAAATAAAATGATAAAATGTCAGTATCACACAAAAGTGATTCCATGGGGTCCCTAAGTTGGCACAAGGAATACCATGTTCGTCCATGACACCACCAATAGAATTAGGACACATGTTGGGGTCATTTTATATTTTTATGAAATTATTTTGTCACCCTTAACTACCAGATTACTAATAAATCATGTTAATTAAAGATAATTGTCGTCGTTACTATTCATAATGTTCAAAAACAAGAGTCTTAATTACATAATTTGGAACTTCTGATTCCAAATATGGAATCTATTTTACCAAATTACAAACATATAAATTTCAGTAATTAATTTAAAAATAATTCCCGTTGTCAAAACCAAAGACGAGTTTTTAAGAAGTAAAATCTATCAAAAGATTGACTTGTTTTTACGTCCAATTAAAATGTGAAATTACTTCCAATGAACAATTTTGTATTGAGGGATAAAAAATAATTCAATTATACTTTAAAACCAATTAAAATGACAATCTAACTATATAAGTAAATTGGATGAAAAGGATGTTTTGAATTAAAATACAACATTTTTCACTATTCATTAAAAATGAACATTATCAGAAAAATACCAAAAATTCACCATATGATATATTTGATATCCAAAATTAAAAAATGATTTAAATTTTACCAAATTCAAAACATAGAAGTTTCATTAATAAATTATATAGTTAATTCCTGTTGTCCAAACAAATAGCGTGTTTTTAAGACACAATATCAATCAAAAGATTGACAATTGTTTATGTCCAATTTCAAGGTGAAGTTAATTATAATGACCACAATTGGATAAAATGGTAAAATTATATTATAATTATACTTTAAAACCACTAAATAGTATAATTTATCACTATAAATTATTTTGATTAAAAAATTTGTTTTTAAGTATTGTTCACTATTCATTGAAAATTGGATGTGCTCAGAAAAATACCAGAAATTCAACTTAGGCTAATTAAGATAATCCAAATCTAGAAATGAATCCCATTTTGAAAGATAAAATTTATAAAATTTAAAAACGTGGTTATTACTATTCATAACGGCTACTTTGATTGGTCACGGTGTGTTAGAATCTCGAACTTGCTTACAATGCAAGCTACTACATTATTGAATGAGAAGTGTATCATGGAAGCTTGAGGTGTTACAGTTAGGATGAAGATGGATGTATTCTATGTTTCCCTAGTAGGATGACTATTATTCTCAATGCTGAACTGCAGAAGGCTATCTTCACATGTTATCCATAACCATGGGTATCACTATCAAAGCCCAAAATCAAAACCTTCTCCAAGATACTGAAGTTCCATATCGAAAAACTATCACTCAAGAAGTAATCCTTTTCAGCTTGAGTTATAATGATAAAAATCATTTTATAATCAGACATGACCCCTATCGCATGAAAAATTTGAGGGTTCATTATCATCTGAGTCCTCCTTGCAGCTGCATTATCCTTCCTCTCAATATTGGTCAGTTGAGAGGCTATTTCTGTTGTGCTTTTAGATTATCAATAGGATGTGCATGAAATAATGGGAGATCCGAGCACAAGACAGTCTGCAGCATGCAAGAATACTGCTAAAACCAGGTGCACACAAGAAGGGATGACAGCGCGGAAGAATCTAGGAGTCTGCAAAAAACTCAGAATCAGCTGCAAGAAATTTTGTGCAGATATGGAATTTTTTCACGCACAAGAGAAAAAGAACATTTCATATGAAAAAGTCAATGTGGGGACCAATGGGGGCCCTCAGCTTATTTATAGGCCCAAAATAGAACTTTCGGGCATGTGGAAGTGGTTTTCACGCTGAAGGGTTATTTTTTCAGGCACCGACAATGAGCTACTCTACTTTTCGGTGTGACCCCATGAATATGACCTTTAGGTCCCCTATACCTCTAATTCCGAGGGGGGAGGGTGGGCATTTGTTAACACCGAATTTTAGATAGGACCATGAACGTGCACTGTTAAAAAAACCGAAAGCATCTTGGGAATCCACAGACAATTTTGAGATGCTAGAGGGAGTTGTGAACAAGAATTAAGGGGTGTGCGCAAGATGACCTTTTGCACGCAAACCATTATGCGCCCAATTCAATGTCAAAGGGAGCCTTATGTGGCGAACATACACAAACCCACCAAGGAAATAGAATGAAGGAAGAATGTCTGGTGCACAAGATGCCCATATGCGTGCAAACCCTTGTGCTCCCAATGCGATGTCAAAGATAGCCTTCTACAGTGACCATCCACAAACCCTCCAAGGCAATGATGTGAAGGAGGAATGTCTTGCGTGAAGGATCCCCATATGCATGCAATATCTTGAGCGCATATCCTCTTGCATGCTGCCACCAATGTTTTCGGTTATAAATAGAAGTGTAACCCCAACCTTCTAGGGGACAATTATAGAATATGAATCGATGCACTACCTCGTGAAAGACAACACATCTATGACTGTGCGAAATGCATGGCATAAAAGTATTGGATCTT
>CAUJRU010004425.1:0-17228 GCA_963277665.1 Viscum album | reverse complement strand
ACACGAAATGACTAATCAAAACAAACACTATCTATACATAGAATAGAATGGTGCTATGTGGTATGGTCTACGACTCTTTGACACAACCTCATTTAGTCGTCCCCAATATCCTTTAATATGATGTAACATCGCACACATTTCCCACACTATGGAAAAATAAACACTGATATGGAGTGGAATTAATTCCAAACCACACCTTAATTGTAGTTGTATCAACATTGAACCAATACATCCCCCATATTTAGAGTGTTTAGGGAATGAAATGTTAATTTTTTTTTAATATTTCCAAAAACCATCCTTAACCATCAGAAATATTTTGTAGGCCATACAGTTCAACCAAAACACTGTCTAACACAATAAATGTTATTAAGAAGATATTATTTATGACCAATAATAATAATGCATTAAAAATGTCACCTTTGAATTACTTATCTTTATCATAAATAATATCTAGGGTTAGATCATAAACTTCTCATGAAACTAAGCTCAAAATCTACACTCTCACTCCAATGTAATCACATCATATATCCATGATAGTGAAAAATCTATAAAAATAGTACCATAAACACTCGAAATACCATATAATTTTGGTCTTTATTCCAAAGTTGACACACCTTGTTTGAATCATTAGGATATAGCTCAACATTCTCATAATTGATAACATGTGCAAGGTCAAAAATTTCCATAAATTAGTTGACACATTTTATAGGTATTGAAAGTCTCATTATTAAGGAGGAGGATCTTGATGTTACACCATTTCCCCAATCAACATAGGATTCTCAAAGGGTTCCATTCTTTTAACAAATTTCCATACATTACCATGTATTAAAGTCCTAAGAAAGGTGTCACTCTTTAGAAATCGTGACCTCCTAGAAAAAACCTGAAATGTCACCTCCGAAGGATGATATAATATGTATTTCAACTCAGTGTGCTGGGAAACCTCTTCTAAATAATTTATAATCATCAATGGTTTACTAAACCGTACTTGTCCAAGACTACTACCTCTCTATCCTGATGTGAGTATATATGTGAATGTTATCACCTAAAATATAGAGGATCATAATTTTCCATTTTGATTAAAGACAAGTAATAGTTATTGTATACAAATCTATCCAAGGATAGGTGATACTACACATTAATTCAAATTCCATAATGTGTTAATGGGACATATCTTTCAATATGTATATAGTCATCCATGATTTCCCATCATTCTGGGGACTTTACTTCATGCAAATTCCCATCTATGTCTCTAATTCCTTTTTCATTAACTTCCAATACAATGAAATAAAAGATTTTTCACATTTAGATCAATGGACATAGTGGATTCAATAACATACAAGGATATCGAAAAAAGTTTCCACTTGGTATATTATTCTACTCATGGTCCAGAAATCAATCATAATAGAGTCTTTGAGAAATCATTTTGTATGACATCCTTATAGTTATCAAAAATTAGAATAATATACATGGTGGGTGTAAATTATGCTTCTAAAAGAACCACTACTACCTTATGTGATGTGATCATCCAATTCTAACTGAAGACATCTCCAAGTCTATCATCTCCAAATTCCCTCACTACATTCCGTGTGAAATTTTCTCCTTTTCTATTATGTGATGGAAAAATATATTTTATATCTATCATAATAAGATTAAAATTTGGTCATCAAATCTATGATTAAAATCAAATCAATCATTTTAATCTCATATATCATAATCACTCATAGATTTCCAAACCTTATTTAATGTATAAGTCACTATTGGAATCCCTAATGAGGGTATAATTCCCTGTATCATGGTTTATTGTTTCTAATTAACTAAATGTACAAGTTATCCAAATGTTCATTTTATAATCTACTTGTACAGATTTAATATAATGGGATGAACTAGTGTAAAAAGTTTATGTAGGAAATTTGGATTTTATCAAAACCGTAACTCAAACTATAAAAGCCACCTCTCCACCATCTACTAAAGACAAATCAGAAAAATATATATTCCCATCCTCATCCATATTAACCTTTCATTGAGTTGTATGCCTATATTATCTTGTCTTTTAATAATGATGACTAGATCTATACCTTCTACGTTATGGTTATTACCACTTCTAATTCTATATTGTGGAATAAAATATATTGACTTGTGTTTTTCTTCCACACCATCGTAATTATAAGGCCCTGGACTTAAACCTTACTTAATATTGAATTAAATGAATAATTCACATTGAGGATTTTTTCAGGTTTAGAGTTTTAGATAATTAGTAGATAACTATTACATCTCAAAAGATTACAATGTAGACACTTCTACTATGTTTCCATAGAATAAAAACTCTTAAAAAGAAACATTTCTAGTTCCATGTTTTATATAGCATGACTTTCCCTTGATCCCATCCTTGACCCAATTCCACATTAAGTCCTGTGAATAACATTTCAAAAAACTTGGGGTGAGCATAAAAAGCTCAGTAAGGGATACACAAAGAATGAAAACTTTTACTTTATCAAAATAACAAGTAAACCATGTATACTTTATCAAAGTAATACTTTTCTCCTTTATGAAGTAGGAAAAACTCTTCAATGAATAATAGATCATTACATACCCTTTTGTAACCAAAATATTACCATAAAACCCATATAAAGATCACATAACATATAAGGGTAACTTGGGACATAAACATACTTAAATGGAATAACCATACGGTCGAGTTCCACACATATCACTTAATGGAGTAGCCATACGACCGACTTCCATAACCAATGCATTGGAGGTTATAACGTAACCGCCCGTCCTGGTATTCACGACACCACCTGTCATATGGTTTATCACGTAACCACACGTCAAATGTCCAAGTACCATTATAAAATCATAAGACATAAAACAAATATAATGGGAAGAAAACATTTCCACACTTTGATCACAATATATCACTTAAATATATTGGCATAAAAAATCCATTATAAAAACCATTTTCAATACCAAAATATATAAAAGAGTATATGGTATTTATTTCATTTTAAAAAACATTACGGCTTGTTGAGGAATCCAAAGACCAAATAATACTCGCGGCAGAGGAAAAGATCGTTGTCACCGCTTACGTTAAAAAAACATCCCTTTTTGTCGTTTAGTAAAATGCTTCATATAAAGAGATTACTTTTGAATAAAATTAAATTTCAAAGGGTTTTATACACCGTATAAAAGAAAGTTGTGTATAAAAAAAAATACGCCTCAATGAAAGGAGATTGAGACGATGTCCCTTACCTCGGGTCTGACTTGACTCGATCGTTCTTTAACTTCCAGAATAATAAACTTGAGTTAATTTCTACTTGCTTAAGAACCTTTTTCAAGTTCATTATTAAATTTATATCACTTATTACCATATTATAAAAATTATGTAATCATTTATGTTAATAATGTTTGTTTTTTCGATATTTGGTTCTTAAGTCGAAAGTGAACTTCTTACAATTACCTTTTGTTCGTGTGGTCAGAGGTTCTTTATATCCAGAATGATATTAATGATTTGGATGTAATATATATATTATATATCTGGCATATACATTTATTTATAATATTACATAATAATTTAGAGGTAAGAAATGAAATGCACCGTTCATGGAGATGGTAAGCCGTACGTACGCATGAACGCTACTTTCATTTCTATGTCATATTAATGGAATTAAAACTAAATGAGAGGTATGTATATTTTAATTCCAGAATTATATTCATCATTTAGATGTGACATACATCATATATATCCATTATATATCTTTACTTATAATAGTACATTACATTTGGGGATACAAAATGAAATGCACTGTTTATGGAGACGGTAAGCCGTACGTACGCATGAACGACACTTTCATTTCTATCTCATACTTTAATGGAAAGAAATAATATTGATATAAAGGTATATTATAATTCCAGTATAACATAATATATAATAACCTTAAATCCATCCTATATACGTCCCATATATGTCATTAACGAAACGAGTCACTTTGAGGGGGCGGTAGTCCACACTTCCTAAAATGAAATTATCGTGTTTACCCATAATGGAAGCCATAAAGGTAAGCCATAAATGAAAAATAAAAATGCTTAAGGAAAACATAAACATATTATATATCATATATAAATATAGTGACATCTTAATGGCCACCATTGAAGGTGTTAGAAGAATATTGAACAATCATCGTTTCGTGAGGCAAAAATTTTCCATCCATAGATTTAGTATGTTCTTTAACCATTAGATATAGGCGTGTGTAAGTGTAGCTAGAATTATTCTTATAAAAACATCCTATTATATTTAATATACTGTTGTTGTTACAAAATAAAGGAATAAAAATATTTTAGAGGGTTGGAGAAGCAAAATAAAACAAAAGAACACAAGAGAAAACACTACCTTTAAAAAGGGTAACTATTTTTGATTTGAGCTCAAAGTCTTCCTTGGGAAGACTTCTGCCCAAGGTGAGGATTCTAAGTGTTAGATAGGGATGTGTAGAAACAAAATAAGTAGGGTTTGGCCGAGCTAAAGGCTTTGGAAGTGTGGGAAACATGTTAGAGGTGGGGGTCTTTTATAAGAGGAGAGGAGGGACACTCTTGGAAAGTTATAAAGGGTTACTTTATCATAAAATGATTTTCGGATTTAAAAGGTCCCAAAATTATATATTTCGACAATAAGGTGATATGAGTTCGAAATATACTCATCCAATAGGTTTTTGACATGTGTAGGTCTTAGATTTTACATTATCTTTTAATTTTATTTAAATCGTTAAATAATGAGGTAACTGTTGCATCATCATGATGTCATAAATAAATTAATTTATTTAATGTCTAAAAATTATAAAACAAATATCATGATGTATGAAATCCTTTTATCTTTCTAATTAATATTTATAGTCAAAAATATGACTTGTATAGCCCCACTTAAAAATTGTTTTAGTAAAATAACTAATGTTTGTGACATTTTTACTTTAACATTAAATAAAAAGATATTAATGTCATTTTCCTTCCAAAGTAGCGCCATGGGGTCCCCATGTTGACCCATTGATTTTCATGGTCGACTGTGACACATCCAATAAGGGTAGTACATTTTTCAAGTTCATTTCATATTATTAAAACATTATTATTACCTTAAATTACACTAATTACCTCTAACCGCGAATAAAAACTTATAAGTTACTATTCATCAAAAAAAATTATTTTAATCCCATTGAACCACAGTTTACTTATTAATGACAACAGTGTATGTCGGATTTTGGAAATTAAAAACACAGAGGTGGTAAAATTTTATTTAAACGAAAAATCAGTTTTTTAAGTACCACTTAGTGATTTCAATATTCATCATAAATTGAAGTTTTTCCGAAAAATACCAAATCTTCACCCTAAACATTATTTGATATTCTCAATTCAAAAATGATTTCTATTTTAAAAAAAATCAAAACATATAAGTTTTATTAATTAATCTAATAATTAATTCCCGTTGTCAGAGAAAATAGCGTGTTTTTATGAAACAATAAGTATCAAAAGATTGACACTAGTTTAAGTCCAATTTGGAAGTGAAATTAATTACATCGACCGCTATTGGATTAAATGGAAAAAATATATTCTAACTTAACTTTAAAACAAATTCAAAATATAATCTAATCATATAAATAAAATATATTAAAGAGTGGTTTTGAATTAAAATACAACATTTTTCACTATTCATTAAAAAATGAACTTTATCGGAAAAATACCAAAAATTTACACAAAGTAAATTTTGATGTCCCAATTCTAAAGAAGAGTTTTATTTTGTCCAATAGAATTTATAAGAGTGACCAAAACTATATTTAATGATGGTTCTCCAATAAAAGGCGATAAGTGAACCTTTAGTGAAAATTAGGGTATATATGACTAAAATTGAATGATTTCCGTATTTTAAGCCTTTATCTTTTATTGGTTAAATGTAAAAACATTTAACAAACATATATAATCATATTTTAGTTATTTTTATTCATTCCCGCCAATAAAATGGCTACCTGTTAACTACCATTTAAAATAATATTATTTTATTACTGGTGTGCAACGTAAGATTTCAAAAAATCTCTTTGTTGCGTATCGGGTACTCTATTGAACATAGAAACCCCATTAAAGAAAAATTAATATTTAATTCACAAATATTAATAAATATGAAAATGTTTTATTCTTTATTTACCTGGGATGTTACATCCTTCCCCCCTTTTGGGAATTGCGTCCTCGCAATTTTATTCACTTATCAAAATAAGTGGGGGTATTTATCTCTCATAGCATTTTCAGATTCCCACGTTGCCTCTCCAACCATATGGTTTTTTCACAAAACCTTTACCCGGTGAATTACCTTATTTTTCAACACCTTCTCTCTTTGTTCAAGAATCTGGACTGGTTGTTCTTCATAAGAGATATTCTCTTACAACTGAACTACCTCCGGGCTCAAAACATGAGATGGATCTGGCATATACTTTATCAACATCGAAACATGAAAAACATTGTGTACCTGAGATAAACTCGGAGGTAATACCACTCTGTATGAAACTGATCCAACTCTCTTCATAATTTCATATGGTCCAATGAACCTTGGACTTAGCTTTCCTTTCTTACCAAATCGCATCACACTTTTCCATGCAGAAACCCTGAGAAAAACATGATCACCTACCTCGAAAGATAGATCCTTCCTCCGGTTATCCGCATAACTTTTCTTTCTGCTCTGAGCTGTTCTCATGTGTTTCTGAATCAACTGAACTTTTTCTGCCATCTCTTCTACCAATTTTGGTCCCATCCGCTTCCTTTCACCTAATTCATCCCAAAAATCTAGAGTTCGGCACCGCTTCCCATATAATTCCACAAACGGTGCCATCTGTATACTAGAATAAAAACTGCTATTATATGAAAACTCAACCAAAGAAAGATGTTGGTCCCAACTTCCCTGATAATTCATAGAACAAGCTTGTAGCATATCCTCCAAGGTCTGAATTGTTCGTTCTGAATACCCATCTGATTGTAGATGAAAAGTTGTACTAAAATTTAATTCAGTACCAAACGACTTCTGAAGGCTTTTCCAAAAGTTAGAATTAAACCTGGGATCACGATCAGACACAATGGAGAGGGGAACTACATGTAACCTGACTATCTCATTATGATACAATTGAGAAAGTTGATCTAGAGAGAATGTATCTCGAATAGGAAGGAAATGAGAAGATTTAGTCAAGCGATCAATAATAACCCAGATTGCATTATTACCTCGAGATGTCTTTGGTAATCCCACAACAAAGTCCATGGAAATGTTTTCCCATTTCCACTCTGGCACTAGTAAAGGCTGAAGCATCCTTTTCGGTAACTGCCACTCTTCATTAACCTGCTGACAAGCCAAAAACTTCACAGTAAAATCAACAATATCTCTTTTCATTCCATCCCACCAATAATACTGCCACAGATCTCTGTACATCTTAGTACATCCAGGATAAACTGAAAACGGGGAACTTTGAGCCTCACATAACAACTCGTTCATCAACAGAGAATCACTAGGCACACATAATATCTTCCCAAACCTCAAAACACAATCATTATCAATGTTGAATTGAGGCAACATACCATTCTGAACCAGCTCTACCTTTTTCTGCAACTTGCTGTCTTGCTTCTGTGCTTGCATAATTCTGTCTGATTGAGAAGATTTCACTAATACCTGAAACAAAACAGAAGGACATCCTGCACCAACAACTTCTATCCCAAACTTCATCAAATCAACAACCAAAGGATCTCGTTCCAAACATAGCATGGTTAATGAAGAATTACTTTTTCTACTCAAAGCATCATCCACTTTATTTGCTTTTCCCGTTTGGTAATGAATTATACAATCATAATCCTTGATTGATTCCAGCTATCTCCTCTATCTAATGTTCAATTCATTATGAGTGAATATATTATTTAAACTTTTTTGATCAGTATATATTTCACACTTTACTCAATACAAATTATGCCTCCAGATTTGTAATGCAAAAACAATAGCAGCTAATTCCAGGTCATGTGTAGGGTAATTTACCTCATGAGTTTTCAACTGACGTGAAGCATATGAAATTACCTGATCATTCTGCATAAGGACACAACCACGTCCTTTCAATGAAGCATCACTGTATATAAAAAACTCACCATTCCTAGAAGAAAGTGACAAAACTGGAGCATTCACCAATCTTATTTTAAACTCCTTCGACAGTAACCTGAGTCAACTGATCCATCACTGCAACAAACTGTTTAGTTCAGATTTTGACCATCTAAGGATACTGATTTGAAAGGTCATTTCCCTCTGTATGCCTTCCCATAAAATCGGTTCTATTTCCTCTACGAAAAACCACTCTTAACACAAAAATATCTTAGGCGAAGCAACATGGTAATCTTTAAATGCTATATCATTTCAGTCATACCATAAATTAATTTATAATTTAACAATTTTCTAACTCAAAAAGATGTCTAAAACTACCTCTGATACCAACTATAAGTCCCGACCTTAAACCTTACTTAATATTGAATTAAATGAATAATTAACATTAAGGAACTTTTCAGGATTAGAGTTTTAGAGAATTAATACATAACTATTACATCTAAAAAGATTACAAAGTATACACTTCTACTAAGTTTCCATAGAATAAAAACTCTTAAAAAGAAACATTTCTAGTTTCATGTTTTATATGTCATTACTTTCCCTTGATCACATCCTTGACCCTATTCCACATTAATTCATGTGAAAAACATTTCAAAAAACTTGGGGTGAGCATAAAAAGCTCAGTAAGGGATACACAAAGAATGAAAACTGTTAGTTTATCAAAACAACAAGTAAACCATGTGTATTTTATCAAATTAATACTTTTCACATTTATGAAGTAGTAAAAACTCTTCACTGAATAAAAGATCCTTACTTACCATTTTGTAACCAAAAGATTACCATAAATCCCATATAAAGATCACATAACATATAAAGGTAACTTGGGATATAAACATACATAAATGGAATAACCATACGGTCGACTTCCACACATATAACTTAATGGAATAGCCATACGACCGACTTCTATACCCAATGCATTAGAGGTTATAACGTAACCACCCATCCTGGTATTCACGACACCACCCGTCATACAGTTTATCATGTAACCACCCTTCAAATGTCCAAGTACCATTATAGAATCATGAGACATAAAACAAATATAATGGAAAGAAAACATTTCCACACTTTTATCACAATATATCACTTAAATATATTGGCATAACAAATCTATTATAAAAAAAATTTCAATACCAAAATACATAAAAGAGTATATGTTATTTATTTCATTTTAAAAAGCATTACGTCTTGTTGAGAAATCCAAAGACCAAATAATACTCGCGGCGGTGGAAAAGGTCGTTGTCACTGCGTACGTTAAAAGAAACATTCCTTTTTGTCATTTAGTAAAACGCTTAGTATAAAAAGATTCCTTTTGAATAAAATTAAAAGTCTAATAGGTTTATACACCGTATAAAATAAAGTTGTGTATAAAACAAAATATGCCTCAATGAAAGGAGATGGAGACAAAGTCCCTTACCTCGGGTCCGACATGACTCGATCGTTCTTTAACGTCCTAAATAATAAACTTGAGTTAATTTATACTTGCTTAATAACATTTTTAAAGTTCATTATTACTTTTATATCACTTATTACAATGTTATAAACATTATTTAATCATTTAAGTAAATAATGTTTGTTTTGTCGATATTTATTTCTTAAGTCGAAAGTGGACTTCTTACAATTACATGTTGTTCGTGTGGTCATAGGTTCTTTATATCAAGAATTATATTCATGATTTGGATGTCATATATATCATATATATCCAGAATATACATTCATTTATAATATTACATAAACATTTAGAGGTAAGAAATGAAATGCACCGTTCAAGGAGACGGTAAGCCGTACGTATGCAAGAACGCTACTTTCATTTCTATGTCATATTAATGGAATTAAATCTAAATGAGAGGTATGTATATTTTAATTACATAATTATATTCATCATATAGATGTAACATAAATAATATGTATCCATTATATATATATACTTATAATAATACATTACATTTTGGGATAAGAAATGAAATGCAATGTTCATGGAGACAGTAAGCCGTACGTACGCATGAACGCTACTTTCATTTCTATCTAATACTTTAATGGAAAGAAATAATAATGATATAAAGGTATATTATAATTATAGTATAACATCATATATAATAACCTTAAATCCTTCCTTTATACGTCCCACATATGGCATTAATGAATCAAATCCCTTTGAGGGGGCGGTAGTCCGCACTTCCTAAAATGAAATTATCGTGTTTACCCATAATGGATGCCATAAAGGTATGCCATAAATAAAAAATACAGATGCTTAAAGAGAATATACAAATATTATATATAATATATAAATATAGTGACATCTTAATGGCCACCTTTGAAGGTGTTAGAAGAATATTGAACAATCATCGTTTCGTGAGGCAGAAATTCGGTATCCACAGAAACAGTATGTGCTTTAAAAATTAGATGTAGGTGTGTGTAAGTGTAGCTCGAATGATTATTATAAAAACATCCTAGTATATTTATGATACTGTTGTTGTTACAAAATAAATTAATAAAAAGAGTTCAGAGGGTTGGAGAAGCAAAATAAAACCAAAGAACATAAGAGAAAACACTACCTTTAATATGGGTAACATTTTTTGATTTGAGCTCAAAGGCTTCCTTGGGAAGACTTCTGCCCAAATTTAGGCTTTTAAGATTTATAGAGGGATGTGGAGAGACAAAATGGGAAGGGGTTGTCTGAGCCAAAGGATTTGGAAGTGTGGGTAAGGTGGTAGAGGTGGGGGCCTTTTATAAGAGGAGAGGAGGGGAACTCTTGGAATGTTATAAAAGGGTACTTTATCATAAAATGATTTTCAGATTTAAAAGGTCCAAAAATTATATATTTATAGGATAAGGTAATAGGAGTTCTCAATATACTCATACAATAGGTTTTTGACATTTGTAGGTCATAGATTTTACATTTTCTTTTCATTTTGTTTAATTCGTTAAATAATGATATAATCACCGCATCATCATGATGTCATAAATAATTTAATTTAATTTATATCTAAAAATTATAAAAAAATATCATGATTTAGGAAATATTTTTATCTTTATAATGAATATTTATAGTCAAAAATATGACTTTTATAACCCCACTTAAAATATGTTTTAGTAAAACAACTCATGTTTGTGACATTTTTACTTTAACATTAAATAAAAAGATATTAATGTCATTTTCCTTCCAAAATGGATCTATAGGGTCCCCAAGTTGACCCATGTATTGTCTTGGTCTGAAATGACACATCCAATAGGGGTAGGACATGTGTCAATTTCATTTCATATTATTAAAACATTATTCTTACCTCAAATTACACTAATGACCTCTAATCGTGATTAAAAACTTAAAAGATACTATTCACAGAAAAATTATTTTAATCCTATTGAACCAAATTTTACATCATAATGAAAACCATGTATGTCAGATTTTGGATATTCAAAACACAGAGGTGTAAAATTTCATTTAAACGAAAAATCAGTTTTTAAATACCACTTAGTGGTTTCACTATTCATAAAAAATTGATGTTTTTTAGAAAAATACAAAAACTTCACCCTATGCTTTATTTGATATTCTGAATTCAAAAATGATGTATATTTTAAAAAATTCAAAACATATAAGTTGCATTAATTAATTTAATAATTAATTCCTGATGTCAAAGCAAATAGCGCGTTTTTATTAAATAATAAGTATCAAAAGATTGACACTAGTTTAAGTCCAATTTCAATCTGAAATTAATTCAAATGACCACTATTGAATTAAATGGTAAAAATATATTCTAATTTAACTTTAAAACCAATTAAAAATATAATCTAACAATATAAATAAATTAGATTAAAAAGTGGTTTGGAATTAAAATACATCATTTTTCACTGTTCATTAAAAAAATGAACTTTATCGGAGAAATACCAAAAATTTACACAAAGTAAATTTTGATGTCCCGATTATATAGAAGAGTTTTATTTGGTCCAATATAATGTATAAGAGAGACCAAAACTATATTTAATGACGGTTCTCCATCAAAAGGTAATAAGTGAACCTTTAGTGAAAATTATGGTATATATTGCCTAAAATTGAATTATTTCCGTATTTTAAGACTTTATATCATATTGGATAAATGAAAAAACATTTAACAAACATATATAATAATATTTTAGTTATTTCTATTCATTCCCACCAATAAAACGGCTACGTGTTAACTACCATTTAAAATAATATTATTTTATTACTAGTCTGCAACGTAAGATTTCAAAGAATCTCTTTGGTGCGTATCGGGTATGCTATCGAACATAGAAACCACTTTAAAATAAAATTAATATTTAATTCACAAATATTAATAAATATGAAAATGTTTTATTCTTTATTTACCTGCGATGTTACAGTAATTGACTCTAGGGTGTTATGAATTCCCAAAAATTGATTCCAAAATTATACCTATTGATTAAATTTGAGTATCCTCTAAAAAGAAACATATATATTTTACTCAACGGAACTAACATGAAGTTGGTACACTACATAAACCAATCCTTCATCATCCTACCATCAGTTGAGGTACTCATAGCCGGAGTATGTTATAAAATTTTCAATACAATGAAGGGTAAAGAGAGAATTAAAACTCATCCATCATTCAATATCATCTTAATAATCATTGTTAATTTTAGAATATTTTTGTATATATCAAAGATTATTCTCTGGTAATATTATTTTTTGTCTAGTCAGAGATAAGTTTTTGAAATCCAGTCCATATGATCCCCATTACCGACTAACAGTCATACGAAACATGGGAACTCGGTAAAGAGAGAAAATTTTTCAAATAAATTCAATGATCCCTTAAAAAGTAACATAATAACCTAGGTCAATCAGTAGTCAATGAGTCTACAAATAAATAATATAAATAAATTTAATTGAATTCCTCACATTTGAGTATCACTTTTCGTACATCCAGACCCATAACTCCCAAAACATTCGTATCCATTCTCATGATCATGAACACTACCACATTCACCATCCTATATCACAATGTCATTAAGAGGTCAATAAATATCTCCATGATGTCCACAAAATCCTTAGTATAGTATGGTCCACCAATTCCAAGAATGGCAGTGAGATATTAGAGTGAGAAATCATTTGAGTTTTCCACCAAGGATTTTTGGTGAACAATAATTAGTACAAATGCATATATCACATGGTCTCTTGTGGGTATATTCTGGTTATTAGACTACTCACCTGGCAGACTGACCAATTTTTTTTATTGTAGAATATTATTAAATATTTTGAAAATGAGAAATATAAAAATATCGTACGAAGTCTCAAGGATAATAGATTGTTCATTAGTGAGTGTACCATCAAACCAATGTATGAATATCATAGAAAAAACCCGACCAATGTCCCTGCATGAAAACCATCGACATTATTTACACAAAAAAAAAATCATGTATATTATGGATAATTAATACTATTAATGATACATAGTACTCCAAAAAATAAATATCACACTATTGAGAATCTATCTTGAATTGAAATCAAAATAATGGAATTTAATTAGTGAAAAACTATGTTGTGAAATAACAAATATATATATCTCATTCAATTTTTATTTTATAGTAATGATGTGTCAAAATAAAAAAATCATAATGTCACATATCAATATAATTTTAATAAACCATGTTGAATGTAGTCGTTGAATATAACAAAACATAATTTCACCACATAGCAGTAACTTGGTGCTCCCATATATAGTGTTTTTCCTGAACTATCACAAATACCATTCCAAAGTCCATTTTTTGTATTTCCAATCTTTCATTTCCCAATTGATGGAAAATAGAATAGAAATGTTAGTGAGTTTTGATACTATAATACAATTATTTATTTCCTTGACCGGAACAACTGGGTATGATATAGAGTGCCACATGATAACATGTGTGCCTCACTATATAGAAAATGATTTTGATTGGTTCTATGGGTCAGAATCTATTAGTGGGGAGAGTATAACCTCTCTATCAAGTCATGGAATATATTATAAAAATAAAATTAAATAATCAAATAATCATAGTAATTTATGAAAAATAAATAAATGGTATAAATTTTAGTTAAATAAGCATCTATTAATGTCGAATTTCTATCTATTTTGACAAAAGAGGTTAAATAAATAAATAATCATATGTCCCCACAATGTCTATCCCAGTACCCTACAATCTCCCTCCTTGCATATTGGAAATTATAACATGGGACCCTTTGAATTCAATGAATATTTAATGAAATATTTAAAATGATCAAAATGATTGAGTAGGATTTGACTATTTGACATAGTAGGACACCAACAATAGATCCTATAACTATAGTACTCAAATATAACATATGTATTCCTTAATAATAAAAAATTCATAGTGGTAGTTAACATAAAATTTAAAATTGAGATGTTGTTCTCAATAACTGATTCCACAAACCCACCATTCTATGTTATTCTACTATATTAAAGATAGATAACAGATGAATTCATTATTAATCCAACAATCCCATATATGTCACCCTCACTATTCCATGTGTACACTCTACTTGGTTTCATTAATCACTCATTAGGGCCATGTCTCCATGGGTCCTCTAGTATCAACTATGATTTCTTATGTTCAATGTTACATAAAAAACTGAGGCTACCTTCATTAGACCCTCATCATGACACCATTAAAATATCATTCATTCACCATGTGTCCCGTCCAACAACAGACATACTGTTGGACAAGTATACTCCCACAATAAGTGATTAAAATTTTTAGATGGTCTAACTATCTGAAGAACCACTATAATCATCCATGTAATTGTAAAAAACATTCATGGTGAGCAAAAAAAATGAACAACATATCATATTTTACATAAAATAATACACATAATGACATGTTAACACAATCAAATATGGAAATGATATACTGTAGTATCACTAATCTAATCCTATAACAAAAAGGTTCCCATGAGACACATACACAAACCAACATGTGATCAGAAGAAATAATCTTTCATATTTATTCCAACACATACAATAATTTAATAGAAACAAATATAAATGATATCCCTTTATGGTTAAATAATTGGTACCCCCATTTTTGACATCTATGTCATGTTTCATCAACATTATCAATATCTCAGTATTTTTTATAAATTTAATAAAACATTTTTTGCAAATGGGACCTCATAATAGGTCTAAAACAAAATTTCATAGATTCTATTGAATTTTGAGGATAAAAATCTAATGTGTATAACTATTTCTTACCAATAAAAAATCAATAAAAAACCTCAAATTATAATTGATGATCATCTAGATGTGATGGTCCACAACACAATGGGGGATTTTCCGCATGGATATTCATGAGAGACCACCTCCACTTATTTTTTTGGAAATGATGATATATTGTAGGGTGAAAATATCCCCATGTATAGGGATTATTACATGACTCATATTAGACTATTTCCACAAGGAATTATTCTGAGTGAAACAGCACATATTTTTGATATATCTATATGGTGTTGTGGTGAATTATAAGACAATACAATGACACTAGAAAATGGGAGACAATATATGGGGGAATTAAATTTTGACCTCCAATATGAAAATGAATGTGTATAACCATTGAAACTAACAAAGACATTTACCACTTTATCATAAAGGGGAGACCACATTCAATGATTTTTATTATGCTATAGTGGGGTTATGAGGTGATTCAATTTAGTGGAGTAATATGAGATACATATGTGTGATATATACTGATTCAATACCCATGAATAAACCTCTCATTACAAATCATTATTACAAGATGAATTATTCTAATTAAATTCAAATCATATCATTAGAATGGGTGATTATAAATTCCTTTTTAAAGAATCAGAAAACAATGAGTAAAGACTGTATTTAGTCCATATAACATAAAAAGAATGTAGTTATGCAGTGTCGTCTAATACTCCATGGTGTAGACTCTTGAGAAATTACCCTAGGAACTTGGCAACAGTTCACCATAACCAATTCAACCCACAATATAGAACAATATACACTACTACCACATGGATTTATACCCACAAATCCACTGCAATGTACCCTTAAACATTATAGGGTATCATGATCATTTACATTATGATCTAATATGAAGTATCATGGTACCTTGTTCGTGGATGTAATATTTCTGAAAGACCTTATTAATACTCTAGAAGAATCTAAATGCCACAACTTTCCACCCAAACAAGGTCCAAATGAAGATTAGGGATAAAACTATTTTAATTAAGGAACAATAATTTCATATATTTACACCTTATCAATGATTTTTTACATTTATTTACAGGTTTTAACTTTTAATATAACAAAATATTTTTACCATAGAAAAGGATAAAAATGGAGAAAAAATTATATATAATTCGTAACAAAATAATGAAATAATGATTCAAAATAATGAAAATATTTTTCATGATTAATTTTTTTAAGTGTATGAAATTAATTTTAATATTAGAAAAAAATCGAAGGAAAATAAAATTCATGAAAAATCATTTTCGAATTCCAAAAATTAACATAAACCAATATAATATTTTGTGTTCATTCTAATGAAATTAATTATTTTATGATACATTAATGTTAAATTATGTTAATTTAAAATAAAATAAAAAATAAATTTTGAACTTTTAAATGAAATAATTTAATGACTCGGAAAAATAGATTCTCAATTGTCATCATTTTTCATTATTTAACAAATATTCAATAATTTTGGAAAAATAACCAAAAACATTAACCATCAACAATATTGGTTATTACTATTTCATATATCAATCACATTTTATTATTTTTAAATATTAAAATAATGAAATATCCTTTTTATAGAAAACTATATAATACAAAGGAAAACTAATATGATATAATAAAACTTTTCCATTTCAAATGAAAAAATAATATAAATATATTTATAAAACTATTTTATATATGAATACATATCATGAATACTTATAAGTATTAATAAATAATAGGTTTTCCGGAGTAGGATTGAAGGCCCAATGTAAGAAAAACTGATTTTCATCGATGAAGATTGTAACTTAGTACCTCTAGGATGATGATATCATTCT
>CAUJRU010004424.1:0-17251 GCA_963277665.1 Viscum album | reverse complement strand
GCAGAGACCGCTGAGGTTCAGTGGTGAGCCAGACCCTCAGGCAGCAGAGGTTTGGCTCGAGGCAGTGGTTCTCCTTTTCAGGCTTGTGCGGACGCCGATAGATCAGCGAGTGGCTTTGGCAACCAGCCTTTTCTGTGGATTAGCTTGGCGTTGGTGGAGTCCGGTGACTCGGTTTCGTGACGAGTCGTCGCTTTCGTTGGATGACTTTCAGTTGTTGCTCCATGAGGAGTTTTTCCCCTCCTGCTTGCGCTCCGTTCGGATTCAGGAGAACCTGCAGTTTCAACAGGGAGGGATGACGGTGGCGGAGTACGCGGCTAGTTTTGCAGACCGTGCACGCTTTTACCCAGACTTGCTCCATGACGACAACTTCCGAGCACAAAAGTTTGAGTAGGGTCTCCGCCGAGAGATTCATGTTGTCAGAGTACCATTGGGAATTTCCACGTATTCTGGAGTGCTAGAGCGGGCGCTGGTGACAGAGGGCTTCTTGTCATGTTTTGCGGTTGGTAGTGGCAGTGGGCGCGACGGAGCCGGGACGTCTGCCGTAGCTTGAAGGCGCCGAGGGACAGGACTTCGATGCAGGTGGCCTTCCCACTGTCGGTTTCAGAGACGTGGTCGTATACCACTGTGGTGAGAAGGTACAGTGCCTCAGCTAAGGATTACCTTCCATGAGTGGATCCCGGGCCGTGGTCGTACACCACAGTGGCACCGGAGGGCACCAGGGTAGCCCATAGAGCGCCGGTGCTATGCTTGTGGCGGACGAGGTCACTTGGCACGAGCCTGCCTGACCCGATTTGCTGAGAGCTTCGGGAAGACAGCAGGCGCACCACAACGGCAGAGGCAGTGCCGTGATCGGGTAGTACCTAGAGAGGCAGTGCTAGCAGAGGAGCGGGAGGAGCTGGTAGAGGGGGGAAGACATTACGAGATCTCCCCATCACCACTAGGCGGTCCACGTCAGGCTCCGAGAGTTGACGGTTGGTACCGCGGGTAGCCGTGAGCTTTGGATGTCTACGATCCTACAGAGCATGGGATGGTGAGAGGTACCCCTTGCGACTCTTCTACATTTTGGAGAAGAATTGTTAGGCTCTGTGTGGGAAAGACGTTTCTCCCTGCTCCTTGTTTGAGGTGTTACCAGGGTGACACAGGGCGTCGGGTGTAACCCTGTGTTGGTACGGAAAAAGGCGTGACACCTTTTCCTTTTGTCGATGGTGTTGACTCTTTCTCCTTTTGAGCCTGTAAGAGAACGTCGACTGTGGAATCTTTCATGAACAGATATCCTTGGGTGTTTCACCATATGGATATTCTGAAGGAGGGAATCACCGGGCCTTGTCCCAGGTGCGGGCGGTGATTCCAGTCGCGGCGTGCGACGTAGAGGTTCGTTCGGGGAGGTGAGGTACCCCCGAGAGCCTTCAGGTCGTTTGAGACCATGCAAAGGGATGGTGAGGTACCCTACCGCCTTGCCCTAACCCCAATGTAGAGACCCGAAGCCTGACGTACATGTACTTTACATTACATTTTCGGAATACTTAGTACATAACAAAAACACACACACAAGGATCATAATAGTTTAGTGTCTTTGGAAACTCGGAATATAATCTTCTAATCATGGTGAAAGATCTTCAAAATCTCCCATAAAGATCTTCCTCTGTTTTTTTTACCTAAAACATATCTTTATATCCTGGGGAAAAGAAAACATAAAAGGGTGAGCTCAAATGCTCAGTAAGGGTAAACAAAAGAAATATAAATCTCATCGTATACACAAGCACATAAATTTTGGAAATCTTAACCTGCAAAAGAGATCATAATTTCATAGCATGGGATAAATCATGGCAGTGAAATGAAATCACAATAATCATAACTTAAAACATGAAACTTTGTGGCATACACACATAATCATAGAGAATCATTTCTTGTTAGTCAAGACACATTTCCAAGACTATCTTAGTGGACAAAGTCCCTTTCTGATTCGAGTAACCCTCGTTTCAGTCCGGTTTCACTGAACCGGTATAACCTACCGTTCCAGCCATGTCTATCTCATGAGATATAAAATCTTTACCCAATGCATTGGAGGGAGATATAGGTCCCACCCATCTTATAATGAATCCTTTCTTATGTGTGCCACATAATCATAAACCATACATCATAGCGTAACCCATGTAATAAAAATGGAATTCTTAAACAACATGACATCATAAAACAATTCATATAAGATAAAGGAATTCATAAAAAATATTTCCATCACAACATTATCAAATCCATGTAATAATAGGGATAAAAAACAGAACCCTTTTATTATCTTAGATGGAAAATAATTTTGATAAAATACTTGAACTCCATTCTTGAGGAAAATATCCTTTCTACTTCAAAAACATTTTTCCTTTCATAACATGTCATACGACTTTAAAATAAAAGAATTTGATTAAAAATAAACATGAAAACTTGTAAAGGAAGCTTCTTGGAAATAATGTTTTAAAAATCCATTCATGCCGTATAAGTTAAAAAAACATTCTTCGTACTTTTGTCGGAAAAGTTGAAAAGTACCTCGTACGACAAAAGATTCCTTTCATACATGTTACTAAAAACTCACCGAAGGGTGAAAATGGATTTAAACAATTGTAGGTGGATGGAAATAATATTACATTTTGATGAAACATGGATTTGGATGATAAAATACACCCCAGTAAATACTTACGAATAAACAATCTCGGATAAAAATGAGATTGTGATATTTCCCATACCTTAGGTCCGATTTGCTTTGTATGTGTCCGAACCTCCTGTATAATGATTTAAATAATGTCATTGACTTATTATAGAATCATATTCATTTTTATGATATCATATATGGTTCACTTATGACTTTATATTACCTGTTCTTTTGTAAATTTCATGTTAAAGAAGCGTTTTGGGTAAAATCGTTTCATTTATCGTAGGTGTTTTGACTTGTTGTTCTTGAAATCATTATTACTTATATCATGATTTACTTATTTCCAGAATATAAAATATGATTTATATATCATATATATTCAGTATATATATATATATAATAGATAGATAAATAAAATGAAAAACACCGTTCATGGAGACAGTAGTCCGTACGTACGCATGAACGCTGTTTTCCTTTCCTTATTGTCTTGAAATGGAAGTAAGTAGATGACACACACACATATATATATATAAATAAATCCAGTATCTTTACAATGTCATATATTTCATTATTATTTCTTATATATACTTTATAATCATTCTTAAATGGTTAACATGGAGAATGAATCTCATCGCGTCGTGGAGACGGTAGTCCGTACGTACGCACGCGCGATGATATCATTTCCATAAATATTAAATTGAATTGGAGTGGATTATACAATATATCATAATCAATATGATGTTGTAATAACTATGTATAGTTATTCTTTACACCATTATACCCATCCATGTAAGGTGGTGGTGAAAAATAGATTACACCACGACGTGGAGACGGTATTCCGTACGTACACACGTGCGGTGATTTCTTTTTCCGTAGGATGGATAGATGGTGAAATAGGGTTGTTTCATACTTATAATAACATATCAGTATATGAGTGATAATGATGTTATTACTTCATAATGAAACAACCTAAGAAGAAGAAGTGGAAGAAGAAATAAAGATGAAAGAATTGGTAACGGTAATTACCTCTTCTTTGAAGCGCCTCTTTGAGACCTCCTCTTAGGGCACTAAAATTGGTCTTTGAGGAAGACCAGAACCTCAAGGATGTTTCTAGGGAAGTGGAGAAGAGATTTCGGTAGGGGTTGGCCGAGCATGAGTTCTCAAATTGGTGTGAGGAGGAGGGGGAGGAGGTGTCCTTTTATAAGGGAGGAGAGGGGCACCTTAGGAATACCTCAAAATATTATTTTATATTAATGTCATAATCGGTTTATAATGGTTCCAAAGGGTCTAATTTCGAAGCTAAAGTGGGGATGGGTCGAAATAATAACATCCAATAGGATTTAGACAAGTTTAGGGTATTATTTTACCCTTATCAATTAGATTTAACTCTAAGTTAAATAATTTAACTTTTACCGTGTCTTTTAGTTTTGTTTCACTATATGGTTAATAAACTTACTATAACATGCCAAACGAACCCAAAATTGTTTATTATTAATATATATATCCTTATCTAAGTTATTTGGCCGAACCTTATATTTTTAGGAATAAAATGACAATTAATAATATAATATTTGATTTAAAAACTATTTTGTGTCAATTTTGACCCTATTTGATATATGATTTTTGTGAAAGTCATAACAGAATTATATGTTCTAACCAAGTTTATTAAATCAACACTAATATATCATAGTAACCTATAAAATTAGTGGAATTCATAAAAAGTCTCAAATTACATTCATTTGAGAATTTTTTAACATCAATTATGTTAATATTTCCTTAAAAGGGTAATTACTGCATCATCGTTGTGTCATAAATAAATTAATATATTTAAAGTCTAAAAATTATAAATAAAATATCATTATGTAGGAAATATTTTTATCTTTCTAATGAATATTTACAATCTAATTTATCTTATGTACAACCCTATATTAAAAATGTTTTAGTAAATATACTTTGATTTTAACTCTTTTAACTCTTCTTTGAATTAAATAATAATAAATGTCCTAATCTAATCCAAGTGGGACTAAATGATAATATTTTACACTTAAAGTTGTTTTTGGTCGAGATACACTTGTCCAATTGGATTAGGACATGTGTTAGGGTAATAGTAATATCATATTTACCCATAGTAACCCTATTTACTTTTAACCGTGGTAAATAAAAGTAAAAAGTTACTATTCACCAAAAATTATTTTCATCTCATTGAACCACATTTTACTTACTGACATCAATTGTGTCTCTCGGATTTTTGACATTCCATTCACAGAAGCGGTAAAATTAAGTTTTATGAAAAATTCAGTTTTTTAACTACCACTTAGTAGTTTCACTATTCATCAAAAATTGATGTTTTTCAGAACAATGCCAAAATTTCATCCTAAGCTATATTTCATATTCCGAATTCAAAAATGAAATCTATTTTACCAAATTCATAACATAGAAGTTTCATTAATTAATTTTATAATTAAATCCCGCTGTTAAAACAAATAGCGTGTTTTTAAGAAACAATATCTATCAAAAGATTGACACTTGATTATGTTTGGTTTAAATGTGAAATTACATTCAATGACCAAAATTGTATTAAATTGTAAAAATATATTCTAAATATACTTTAAAACCACTCAAATTAATAATTTATCACTATTAATTATTTCGATTAAAAAATTTGTTTTTAATTATAATTTAGTAATTTTCACTATTCATTAGAATATGAAAGTTGTCCGAAAAGTACCAAAATTTCACCTTAGGCTAAATTCGATACTCCGAATCCAAAAATGAAGTCCATTTTGAGAGCTAAAATTTCTAAAATTTAAAAAGTGGTTATTACTATTCATAACGGCTAGTTTTAATTATATTTTAATAGCATATCGTTGATTCGCGAAACTCAGTATTACGTACTACACACGCTATCGAGGAAGGTTGCGATTGCGTGTAATGCAAGGCAAGTCAAAGATGCGTGTTGTGAAAGCTCCTTTTGGTGTAGCATACAACACAAGACATTAATAAAATTAAAAATAATATTATTCATAAAATCTCAGGCTGTTACATTCTACCCCCCTTAAAATGAATTTCGACCTCGAAATTCGTCGGGGTTATAAATCGTTTACTATTCGAAAGTTTCTTTAATAGAAACCCACATTTTAAAAAGGAATATCAAAACCAAACTTTAAAAACAAAAGTATGAAACGTAACGGTTACCCAAATAAACTAATCACTGGGTTTCCACATAGGTGAAAATATGGATATGGAAGAGAAATCTAACCATCATGTTCTGATGGAGAGTGGTAGAGAACATGGCTATGGAAAAGCCAGTAATCACAAATCCATAGATTTGTGATGATATAAGGTACCATCTGATTCATCAGTTATAAGATCACTAGGACAACATTTTTGGTTTTCAAGATCGTTTCCCTAAAGTTAAAGAATTAGAATAAATACTTACTTTAATTTGGTACAATCTCACTGTTGTTTGTGCCTTTATCAATTTCCACTTCATCTCTTAAATAAATGAAGTTGAATTTGTTATTTGTGAAGTGTTAGCAGATCATGTGATAGAATGACGGGTCATTACATCTGTCTCAAACAAAAGGTTAGCAAAAATTATATACATAAGTTGATCTATAATGAGATTAATCATATATGGTTCCTAAAATGGATTTTATACTTCATATATCATACTTCTTAATATAATAAAACTAGTTTCTACTAAACAGGGACTTCCTGTAGGCCAGTGGTAGGCGATAAAGGCCAGTCGCACTTCGATTGAGGGTTCGATTCCCACAGCCTTGTCCGACGCGATGGGCTGTCGCCCGTCCTGCAGGTTGTCCTTTTTCTAAAACTATATTACTATAACATCTCATCAATAATATCACAAAACTTCTATCCTTAAACAATACTAACTTGTTTTTAACATAATCTATTCCAATCTTTAGGCTTATCCATAATACTGCAGTCCACTCTCATAACATAGTGAAAATGATTACTAGAGATTTAATACTGTCGTTAATCCTCATATATCATAAGATATGTCTTGTTGGTCACATTCCAAACATTCAAAGTCCTTAATCATGTATTCTTTTGAATACCCATTGAACCTTAGTGAAAACATGAATGTAGTTAAAAGTTAACACTTTCCACATACCAAAATCCAAAAATTCTATATACTCAAACCATGATATAACCTTCTCCTTATATCAGTCATGAGCTCATGAATACTATCAAACATTTAATTTTCTCCTTATCCCTTCATGATGCGCACATCATCTTCATTCCAAAAATATCTGAATAACATTTCATTGATACTGGTAGCATTAATCACACACTTTCAAAACTCAAGGAAGGACAACAATGTAACAATCCTTAGATGTCTCTTTATTCCATAGTACCATGGGATTCTTTATACAACATTACACTTTGATAAACATGTAATCATTCCACTAACTTCTTAAACCATTGACCGAGCTTCAACAATTCTTTCATCTCACATATCATTTGTAGTCTCTTCATCATCATCAACATAAATACTACCCATACGACCATACTGATTATCTTGATGAGACTTTCCCTTAGGGCATTGGTTTGCATAATGCCCGTACATTCCACATTTAAAACATTTAACCATTGTTGATGTCGTAGCAATACCATTATCCTCATCCATGGTGTTAACTGAACCTTTTTCTTTGCACTTACTTGCTTTGTGTCCTTCTTTTCCACACCCAAAGCATCTTCCAGTTCCTTTGAATCATTCTCCTTGATACCTCTTTCCACATGATTTACATAGGGGAAATTGAAATTTCTTTCCTCTATGATCATCATGAAACTCCATCTTTCTCTTATTAGCCGAGTCTCGAAAATTACCAAATTTTACTTTATTGATCATATTATGAGATTGCTGATTCGGCATAATAATGATGTTTGGACTTCCAAATCCCATTTCATTATGAATAATAGCATTCCATTGTCCATCATATCCTCCATTATCGTGAATCATCTTGTTTCCAGCCATTTTCTAAAACCCAAAAAAAAAGAATAGTGTGAGAGGCAAAAATCATGCTAGGGAAAACAACATTATAAAGGGGGAGTATCCTCAATATCTAACTTCTTAGGTTATATTCTATGATCGTTACCATAGTTCTACGACTGTATCTTATACGTATACTTATCCTTAGGGGTATCCCTAGACATACCATAGAAATATCTCTTGGGATCTCACTAACGTTTCCGCGTCCTAGTTTCCAAAGGTTGACTAAACCTTTCCTCTGATACCAACTGTAGAGACCCGAAGCCTGACGTACATGGACTTTACATTACATTTTCGGAATACTTAGTACATAACAAAAACACACACACAAGGATCGTAATATTTTAGTGTCTTTGGAAACTCGGAATATAATCTTCTAATCGTGGTGAAAGATCTTCAAAATCTCCCATAAAGATCTTCCACTTTTTTTTACCTAAAACCTTTCTTTATATCCTGGGGAAAATAAAACATAAAAGGGTGAGATCAAATGCTCAGTAAGGGTAAACAAAAGAAATATAAATCTCATCGTATACACAAGCACATAACTTTTGGAAATCTTATCCTGCAAAAGAGATCATAATTTCATAACATGGGATAAATCATGGCAGTGAAATGTAATCACAATAATCATAACTTAAAACATGAAACTTTGTGGAATACACACATAATCATAGAGAATCATTTCTTGTTAGTCAAGACACATTTCCAAGACTATCTTAGTGGACAAAGTCCCTTTCTGAATCGAGTAACCCTCGTTTCAGTCCTGTTTCACTGAACCGGTATAACCTACCATTCCAGCCATGTCTATCTCATGAGATATAAAATCTTTACCCAATGCATTGGATGGAGATATAGGTCCCACCCATCTTATATTGAATCCTTTCTTATGTGTGCCACATAATCATAAACCATACATCATAGCGTAACCCATGTAATAAAAATGGAATTCTTAAACAACATGACATCATAAAACAATTCATATAAGATAAAGGAATTAATAAAAAATATTTCCATCACAACATAATCAAATCCATGTTTTAATAGGGATAAAAAACAGAACCCTTTTATTATCTTAGATGGAAAATAATTTTGATAAAATACTTGAACTCCATTCTTGAGGAAAATATCCTTTCTACTTAAAAAACATTTTTCCTTTCATAACATGTCATACGACATTAAAATAAAAGAATTTGATTAAAAATAAACTTGAAAACTTTTAAAGGAATCTTCTTGGAAATAAAGTTTTAAAAATCCATTCATGCCGTATAAGTTAAAAAAAACATTCTTCATACTTTTGTCGGAAAAGTCGAAAAGTACCTCATACGACAAAAGATTCCTTTCATACATATTACTAAAAACTCACCGAAGGGTGAAAAAGGATTTAAACAATTGTAGGTGGATGGAAATATTATTACATTTTGATGAAACATGGATGTTGATGATAAAATACACCTCAGTAAATACTTACGAATAAACAATCTCGTATAAAAATGAGATTGTGATATTTCTCGTACCTTAGGTCTGATTTGCTTCGTATGTATCTGAACCTCCTGTATAATGATTTAAATAATGTCATTGACTTATTAAAGAATCATATTCATTTTTATGATATCATATATGGTTCACTTATGACTTTATATTACCCGTTCTTTTGTAAATTTCATGTTAAAGAAGTGTTTTGGGTAAAATCGTTTCATTTATCGTAGGTGTTTTGACTTGTTGTTATTGACATCATTATTACTTATATCATGATTTACTTACTTCCAGAATATAAAATATGATTTATATATCATATATATTCAGTATATATATATATATAATAGATAGATAAATAAAATGAAAAACACCGTTCATGGAGACGGTAGTCCGTACGTACGCATGAACGCTGTTTTCCTTTCCTTATTGTCTTGAAATGGAAGTAAGTAGATGACATACATATATATATATACATAAATCCAGTAGCTTTACAATGTCATATATTTCATTATTATTTCTTACATATACTTTATAATCATTCTTAAATGGTTAACATGGAGAATGAATCTCATCGCGTCATGGAGACGGTAGTCCGTACGTATGCACGCGCGATGATATCATTTCCATAAATATTGAATTGAATTGGAGTGGATTATACAATATATCAGAATCAATATGATGTTTTAATAACTATGTATAGTTATTCTTTACACCATTATACCCATCCATGTAAAGTGGTGGTGGAAAATAGATTACACCACGGCGTGGAGACGGTATTCCGTACGTACGCACGCGCGGTGATTTCTTTTTACGTAGGATGTATAGATGGTGAAATAGATTTGTTTCATACTTATAATAAAATATCAGTATATTAGTGATTCTGATGTTATTAATTCATAATGAAACAACCTAATAAGAAGAAGTGGAAGAAGAAATAAAGATGAAAGAATTGGTAACGGTAATTACCTCTTCTTTGAAGCGCCTCTTTGAGACCTCCTCTTAGGGAACTAAAATTGGTCTTTGAGGAAGACCAGAACCTCTAGGATGTTTCTAGGGAAGTGGATAAGAGATTTTGGCAGGGTTTTGCCGATCTTGAGTGCTCAAATTGGTGTGAGGAGGAGGGGGAGGAGGTGTCCTTTTATAAGGGAGGAGAGGGGCACCTTAGGAATACCTCAAAATATTATTTTATATTAATGTCAAAATCGGTTTATAATGGTTCCAAAGGGTCTTATTTCGAAGATAAAGTGGGTATGGGTCGAAATCCTATCATCAAATAGGATTTAGACAAGTTTAGGGTATTATTTTAACCTTATCAATTAGATTTAACTCTAAGTTAAATAATTTAACTTTTACCGTGTCGTTTTGTTTTCTTTCACTATATGGTTAATACACTTACTATAACATGACAAACGAACCCCAAATTGTTTATTATTAATATATATATCCTTATCTAAGTCATTTGGCCGAACGTTAGATTTTTAGGAATAAAATAACAATTAATAATATAATATTTGATTTAAAAACTATTTTGTGTCAATTTTGACACTATTTGATATATGATTTTTGTGAAAGTCATAACAGAATAATATGTTCGAACCAAGTTTATTAAATCAACACTAATATATCATAGTAACCTAGAAAATTAGTGTAATTCATAAAAAGTCTCAAATTACATTCATTTGAGAATTTTTTAACATCAATTATGTTAATATTTCCTTAAAAGGGTAATTACTGCATCATCGTTGTGTCATAAATAAATTAATTTATATAAAGTCTAAAAATTATAAATAAAATATCATTATGTAGGAAATATTTTTATCTTTCTAATGAATATTTACAATCTAATTTATCTTATGTACAACCCTATATTAAAAATGTTTTATTAAATATACTTTGATTTTAACTCTTTTAACTCTTCTTTGAATTAAATAATAATAAATGTCCTAATCTAATCCAAGTGGGCCTAAATGATAATATTTTACACATAAGGTTGTTTTTGGTCGAGATACATTTGTCCAATAGGATTAGGAAATGTGTTAGGGTAATAGTAATATCATATTTACCCTTAGTTACCCTATTTACTTTTAACTGTGGTAAATAAAAGTAAAAAGATAATATTCACCAAAAATTATTTTTATCTCATTGAACCACATTTTACTTACTGATATCAACCGTGTCTCTCGGATTTTTGAAATTCCATTCACAGAAGCGGTAAAATTAAGTTTTATGAAAAATTCAGTTTTTTAACTACCACATAGTAGTTTCACTATTCATCAAAAATTGATGTTTTTCAGAACAATGCCAAAATTTCATCCTAAGCTATATTTCATATTCCGAATTCAAAAATGAAATCTATTTTACCAAATTCATAACATAGAAGTTTCATTAATTAATTTTATAATTAAATCCCGCTGTTAAAACAAATAGCGGGTTTTTAAGAAACAATATCTATCAAAAGATTGACACTTGATTATGTATGGTTTAAATGTGAAATTACATTCAATGACCAACATTGTATTAAATTGTAAAAATATATTCTAAATATACTTTAAAACCTCTCAAATTAATAATTTATCACTATTAATTATTTCGATTAAAAAATTTGTTTTTAATTATAATTTAGTAATTTTCACTATTCATCAGAATATGAAAGTTGTCCGAAAAGTACCAAAATTTCACCTTAGGCTAAATTCGATACTCCGAATCCAAAAATGAAGTCCATTTTGAGAGCTAAAATTTCTAAAATTTAAAAAGTGGTTATTACTATTCATAACGCTAGTTTTAATTATATTTTAATAGCATATCTTTGTTTCGTGAAACTCAGTATTGCGTACTACACACGCTATCGAGGAAGGTTGCGATTGCGTGTAATGCAAGGCAAGTCAAAGATGCATGTTTTGCAAGCTCCTTTTGGTGTAGCGTACAACACAAGACATTAATAAAATTAAAAAAAAAATTCATAAAATCTCAGGCTATTACACCGAAGGTCTGGAGTGGGTGCACGATGTCGGCATGGGCCGACCTCGCATGAACAGATCAATCCTTTGGTTTGTGTGTGGTGACGCAGAGCTGTGCATGGGTTCTTCTGGGTATGAGGAAGCTAGGTGTGGGCTTAGTACCCTGTGTTGCTCCCTAATTTTGCTTTTCGAGGACGAAAATCTTGAAGGAGGGAATGATGTAAGAACCCGGTTTTTGCTGAGAATGACTTTGGAGTATTCTTGATAATATTCCAGAGCATTTCCTTCAGACGTCGTTCGATTCCGAGCCCCGGAGTGGCCGAAATTAAATTTTCAGTGTGTTCACACTCGAAACGCTAAATAAATGGGATAACTCCTAAACGGAGTTCCGGATCAGGGATCCAAGTGTACGGATGGGTCCAAAATGGGGTGTTTACCCTAGGAGCGACATAAAACTTCTCGGCGCGGGATGTTGGGACCCCTCGCCCGCTTCTGGAATGTTAAACGTATTAATTAATTAATTCATTCATTCATTCATTTAAGGGTGAAACGCAGGTATCTCTTAAACGGTGGCTCGGATTGGAAAACCTAGTGCACCGTTGAGTTCGGAGCATGTTGTTTACCCTAGGAGGTGTATAAGTTTCGCGGGTGCAGACCGTTTGTGAAAAATGGCCCCAGGGGCGTTTTCGTAATTTGGCGGCCTCGGGCGCTAAGTTTAATAACTTTTGAACGGGGTCTCGGATTAAAATTCAAATACCATCGTTGTGCTCGGGAGGTCGTGTTTACCCCAGGGACTCCCTTGTTTTTTTCTGCTTTGGGAGCGGAGTCGGGGGCGTGCCGGGCGGGGTGTTTAAGTGTTTTTATTTAAACACGCACCCCCCCTTCTTCCTCTTCTTCTTCATCCTCAAAACCCCTCCCCTCCATTATTCTTTTCCAGCGAGCTCCGGTGAGCTCCGGAGAGGTGAACTCCGGCGAGCCAACTCTGGCGAGGCAACGGTGCGCGGCGGATCGCGCGGGAAGCGTCGGGCGAAGCCCCATGTGGTAGGCGGTGTTCGTTTCCGTTTTAAATCCCTAACCCCTCTTTGAACACGAATTTTAGTGTCGAATTGCCGCCCGATCTTCGAAAAAATCCAATAGATTAGTAGAGATCGATCTGAGTTTTCCGACGCACCTTTCGGATGTGAAATCGGAGCTCCGAGGCGTCCGTAGCGGCCCGACAAAGACGGGGGTGGTTTTGCGGTTTCCGGCGGTCGGCAGGGCGCTCCAGCGAGTGCCGAAGGCGGCGCAGGGCGGCGCAGGGCGGTGGCTTCGGCTCCGGGATGGCGGCGCGGCGGTTGCAGCTTCGGAAGGCGGCACGGCGCTGGGCACGGCGGCGGCGGCCGGTGGCGCCGGCAGGGTGCTGGCGAGGTCGAGAGAGGGGCCGCGCGGCTCGCGGCCCCGTCCGGCAGACCGCGACCCGCTTATCGCGCGTCGCTGTTGGAATTTCGACCGGCCAGATGGCCGGTCGGTGGAGAACCCGTGCGGCGCACGGGTGTCAAAGGGAGGCGGGCCGCGGAGCGGCGGCCCGCGGCTTGGCCGGACCGGGCAGGCCGGCGCGGGCCGGCCCAAGCAGGGCGGACCGGCCGGTCCGGGCCGGTCCGGCCCAAGGGGCTTCGGCCCTCCGCCTTCGGACGCCCGTATTTCAGGCTACGGGCGTCCGTTTTGCGCACCGTCTGCGACAACGCGGAGCTTACATCGAGGCGAAGCTTTTGAGATGGTTTCGGGAATTTGAAATTCCCGAAACGAGGGTTCGATGAGGCGCGACACATCCTTAAGTGGACGAGCGATTTTCCCGGGATTCTTGTTTTGGACGGCGCGGACGCGCCCGACATCCATTTTGAGCGCCGTCAGCGGCGTTCTGACCTTGGCACTGAGGAAGAGGTATCCAGTGCGGTTCCAGGCGTTGAGGCTGGAGTTGAGGCATGGGCCCCACAACCCGTCTTTTGAGCTGCGTGCAGCTTTTAGCGCCTTTTCCATCGGACGCCCGTTCGGGGGGTGCGAGCAGCCGATGTTGGGTGTTTTTCTGAGGGCGACGCTTTGGCACAGTCTGCCTGCTGTAATTCCGCACGATGGTGCGGGCCCCGCGAGGGCCGTTTGTGCGTCGACGGTGATTTTCCATCTTTATCACCGGGCAATCGTTTTGGAAAAGCGAGTAGTCCATCTGGTGTGCTTTCTCGAGAGGATCGCAATGGTGCGATCCGTTTGTTGAGTTTCGGGACCGGGTTGCGGGTCCCACGTGGCGCCGCTCGTGTGCGGTGCGCCGAAATGCATCTTTTTTCTCCGGGAAACCCGTTCTACTGAAACAAGTAGTTCTTTCAACATGTTTTTCCGAGATCGTCGCGATGACGCAGTCCGCCTGACCTCTTTCGAAGACGTGGTGTGGGTCCCACCTGACCCGACTACGGTGAATAGTGCACTTTTCGCAGGGTGTCTGTTTTGGGCGATTGAGTACTCAATCCCGTGTGTTTTTCCGAGGGGATTGCAGTGGTGTGATCTGTTGGGTCGGTTTTGGGATTTTGCGGTCGGCCCCACCCAGGTTGGTCACAGTGAATAGTACCTTTTCCACCTGTTGACCGTTTCAGGCGAGTGAGTAGTCTAACTCGCGTGTTTTTCCGCAAGAATTACAATGGTGTGATCTATTCGGCTGTACAACGCCTCTTGCGCGATCTTGAGAAATGTGGAAAGCACAGAAGGTTCTCCAGTGGTGGTTCGCCCTACTTTGCTTGTAGCGGACCTTTGGCGAGTGATCGCGTGCAATCCCGTGTGAGTGATGTAAATGCTTGATGTGATGTGGTTGGCCGTGACTGGGCCTTTGAGGTGGAATTGTTACGTCACGCCTTCACGTTGACGTTGGGTGCTGTGTGCACGGTAGCCCTTGGGCTGGAGACGTAGTATACTCTGGGAGTATACGAGAGTGCTTGGAGGTACATGTGATTGTTCGTACCTGAGAACGTTGGTGCGTTCAGTTGGGGTTGAGATGGGGCCACACGTTGTGTGGGCCCCACATGCGTGTCGGGTTCTGCTTTGCGTACTTGGACCTCTCGCGGCGTAGAGGGTCCCTCTGTGTGTTTGTTTGACCAGCAGGGTGGAGTTTTCCCCTAGCTCGGTGCTCGTTTGTTGACCAGCAGGGTTGAGTGGTCTCTCCTGGTTTTCATTCTCGTTGAATCGACCAGTAGAGGTGCTAGTGGCACCCCGTGAAGGAACATGCGATGAAACTATTTTGGGACAGTTGTTCTGGAGTTGGGTGGCTGCGCGATACCGACTCCGTGTTCGATTGGCCAATGTTGCACCCTTCTGTAGAGATGGCCAGAGCAGTTCTGAGTTTTGCCCTCCAGCGGGGCTGGGCAGTGGGTTACACATCGACTTCTAGGGTTTACCCTCCAGAAGAGACTGGGCAGTGGGTCACCCGATGCTAGTAGGGTCTACCCTCCAGCAGAGACTGGGCAGTGGGTCACCCGATGCTACTAGGGTCTCCCCTCCAGCAGAGACTGGGCAGTGGGTCACCCGACGACCTCTCAGGGTCTACCCTCCAGCGGGGCTGGACAGTGGGTCGCCTGTCGTCTAGTTCCAGGTCTACCCTCCAGCAAGGCTGGGAAGTGGGTCGCCTGTCAACATATTCCAGGTCTACCCTCCAGTGGGGCTGGGCAGTGGGACACCTGATGATGTAATTTGGTTTACCCTCCAGCAGGGCTGGGCAGTGGGTCGCCGGATGATGTGCTAGGGTGTTCCCTCCAGCAGGGCTGGGGAGGGGGTCACCCGATATCTGGTTAAGGTTTACCCTCCACTAGGGCTAGGCAGTGGGTCACCCGACATTCGTATTATGGTTTACCCACCAGTAGGGCTGGGCAGTGGGTCACCTGATATCTGGTTATGAATTACCCTCCAGCAGGGCTGGGCAGTGGGGACATCATTTGGCATTCCAGACTCAGTCCTCTTGACTAGGCTAGTCTGTGGCTTTCTTCCGTGGTTACCGGAGCGGGACCCTTGGTTGCACGGGTCGATGATGTGGTGTATTGACTGTGAAGAGACCTCTCGACTGCAGGGCAGTGACGAGGCGTCGTTTGATTTCCCTAGAACTCTCATGTACGAGGGGCGCTTTCCCCACCGAGACGCGTTCTTGCAACGCGATTTAAAACCGTGCGGGCGAGTCAGTGCCACCCAAAGCGGATAGTATCAAGGTGCGGTGACTGAGCCCCTTGTCTTGCGGTTTAGGGCAGACGTGTGGGATAGGCGATGTTGATGGGTTATATCTGGGACTGTTGGCGACACTTTTCTTGGGCTGAGCTATGGGACGGAGATCCCCTTACGGCGATGTTTCGGGCTTCTTGGAAGAGCATATATATGTACATACCATGATTTGAGTACCCACTCCTTGGGTTTTGGCTACTCTCCTTCAGGAGAGGCGAAGGCGCGCGGGGTATGCCACTTGCTTTCCGCGTCCAGCTTCTTGTGGTAGGATGAGTCTTCTATCATTCTCTTTATGGGTTAGGCTATTACTCCTTACCGCGCTTTCGGTTGTACTCCTCTACTTTTCTGTTCGCTCTACTGCTCACCCTTCGGTACCTCCTCTTGTTGCTACCTCAAGACATCGGGGTATCCTACTGAGTATTTTTATACTCAACCCTGCTTGGGCTTTTCCTGCACTTGGTGTGCCCTTGCAGATGACAGACAGGTGGAGCGTGACTTCAGTGGAGCGTAGGAGCTTGGGAGTTTGGACCGCGTGCGGTGGTCGTGGCCGGGTTCCGGGTGGGAGACCCATCAGCTGTTCTTTTTTTGTTTACCTGTTGCCGGGTTGTGGCACGTTTTAGTTGGGCGCGTGTTTTTCCCCTTTTCCTTTCAGCTTGTAGCTTGTATTGTTTAGAGGTCGATGCACATTTGTGGTATTTTTATAGCAGTTTCCCTTTTCTTTTCCTTTTACTTTGCATTGTTGCATTGAGGTTGCTGCGTGGGTGTGTACAGGTACTTAGGCAAAGGCCTCCCCGAGTTGTTGTGCCTTCGGCGCTGGTCGCCAGCCCCTGGCCTATGGAGGCGGGCTTGGGGTAGTTGCGGCTCGAGCCCGGGTAGGTTCGGGTCGTGACATATATATATAATTAATATTACCCTCTATATATGGATGAATTT